>VYXC01007716.1:615832-663265 GCA_013397175.1 Platysteira castanea
GCGGATCGGCGCGGCCCCGACGGCGCGACCGCCAACTCTCCTGGCCGCGCCGCCCTAAACCTCCGGCCTGACCTCCCGGCCCCGCCGCCCTAAACCCTGCCCCTGCCCGGCTCCCGGATCCCTGCCCTCCGCGGCAACTGCTACAGCAGCGACCCGGCCGCCCGGCGCGCACCGACTGGAGCGACCGCCCCGCGCGGGCCCGCCTCCAGCCTCCCTCCTCCTCCTCCTCCTCCCGGCAGGGAGGGACGGCCCGCGCCGCGCCAATGGCAGCGCCGCGCCGCCGCCCGCCTCCCGCCGCGGGGCCGGTTTGCCGGGAGGGTGTCGGTGCCCCCGTGCTGCTTCTGGGTGGTTTTTGTTTCCCGGCGGCGCAGCGGGGAGAGAAGCGGCGAGCGGGCGGCGGCGGTGCCCCCCGCGGCCGGGGCTGCCCAAAGGCAGTGAGTGCTCGCACGGCGAGCCGCGGAGGGATGGCCACGGAAAATGCCCCCGCGAGGGTTTCTACCTCAGTCGCTGCCGGCGGGGGTCCTGCCGCCCGCATCGACGGGCCCGCTGCGTGTCGCCGTCGGGGGTGAGAGGGGACCTGGGAGCATCCCTCGGCTGGAGCGGGGCGACTGCCGGAGTGCGCGGGAGCAGGGGGCCTCTCCCCGTTCGCACCAGCATCCCGGCATCGCTGGCTCCGTGCGGAGCGCTGCTGCCGCCAGGCTGCCCGCCCCGCGGGGGCCCTGGCAGCCCCGCACACCGGACCGGGGGCTGCGACAGCTGCCCTGCCTCGCTCCCCCTCTCCCTCCCCCCTTCCCTGGCAGGCTCCTCGCCAAAAAGTGTCTGCACCTCCCGAAGTGATAAATCTCCCCTTCGGCTGAGCGTGTTTTCATACCGTGAGCTGGTGTTTTATTCCGTGAGCAGGCACGAAGCACATGATAATTTCATTTTAAGTTAACTATTGGACATGCTTTATATTTCTCCCGGCAAACCCCAGGGCTGCTACATTCATTAAGGCTTGTATTCCTCCCTTTCAAAGAGGCAGCAGTTACAGGACACATCGCCTCTGCCTCCCCTGCCCATCAATATACGAAGATATATATAGATAAATGTTCTACTTAACACAGAAATGCAATTCTGTTTAAACTTAAAAAGAAGACATTTGCTTAAGCTAGGGAAATAGTCCCAAGGATGAGACACATCTCAACACCTTGTTCAAACTGGCAAACCCTACATTTTACAAAATCTGTTTTGTTTTCAGTAGGAGGACTGCTTTTAAAAACATACTTCAGACATGGCTTTGTAAGTCACAGAATTCACAGCCAGCCATGGCATTTGACGTTGCCTGTCAAAGAACCACCAGAGCTGGGTAACTGTCGAAGCTGAGCCAGAAAACCTGTTACCCTTCCCTCCTCTCCGCATCAAGGCGGAAAGTGTTAATGTTATTTAAATGCAGTTCATTGTTCCTATAAAAATATTTTCTGAAAATGAGTAACAATAATGAAGGGGAGAGAATACAAGACTGGATTTAGGCCACAGCATGTAATTTAGTGTCAGATCATACATCTAGATACTCGTGCTGCCTATTATGAAAACACTTTTAAAGACACGCAATGTCACCTAACTATATAGTTTGTGCAAAATATGCATAAGTGCATAGTAACTGATCACATTTTAAAGCATTGTTTTTGTCATGTTTATTTTACCAAATGCCAAAGGTGATTATACCTTATTATAGGTTGGCTGCTCATCAGATTTCAGAGTTGCTTTGCCTTTAAGTCATTTCCATGTTTTGTAAATCCTTTAAAGGATTCAACCCACAAATTTATATTGTTTAGCCCACGGATTTTAGAAAACACCTTTTTTTTTTTTTAGGGGGGGAGTTTTCAGTTAAAAAAAAAAAAAAGAAAAGAAAGCAAAGTAGTCCCAGTTCAACCTAATAACTTGCATGCCACGTTTCAGCTTGGAACAGCTTTATGTGGCAGTGTTACACAACTCGGCTGCAGTAGTTGCCCTGCAATAAGGGAGAGCACCCTGCCTTGGAGAAGCAGAGGTTATATAATGGTGAGAAGCAGCCAGGGACACGCAGCGAGTGGATGTGTTTAAATGGGAGGCAAAACAAAAGAAGTGCCCGAGAACACAGAAACATTTTCTTTTTCTTTCCTTGGTGTCTGAAAAAAAAAAAAAAAAAGAGAGATCTAAGAGCCAGACTGGCACCCATCCTGCTAAAGGAAGTGGATTTATTACCCAGGCTTTCTTCTAAGGAGTTTTCTTAAATCTTGCAGACCTTGCTCTTCTATTTTGTCAAAAGTAGAGATGCTATTCCCTGAACTCTATTGGCATATGCAGATGTTGGGGAGAAAATAGCTTTCCTTTGTCAGATGCCAGCTGTGAAAACTGGGACGACAGCTACTGTTGGGGGATTTTAGGAAGCCCTGGTGCATTTGTAGTTCAGCCCAGGTCATTCTGCAAGATAGAAGTTGTATTCCCCTTTCCTGGCCCTACGTGACATTGCTGTCACTCCCCTCACCTTCTTGGCAGGACTCTGCCACCTTTGTGCCCCATGCTACTGATGTTTTTGCAGCTCAAAAGTTAGCAATGAATACAGAGAGTGCAGACAGCAGTTTGCAGTGAGATGTGAGGGACATGGAGGTGGAGAGGATAAAACCAGAACCTTCCAAATGCTGCATTTGCTCAGAAAGTGAGGCCCCATGACTCACAATGCAACAGGCAGAGCTGAGCTGCAGGGATTTTGACTATTGCATGCCAACAGCTGGGACCAGGTCTGCTAAGGGTTGGCGGAAGGATGAAGGCCAATGAGACAATGCTGTGCACTTTCCTGGGATGAGTAATCCTGGTAGTTCACTGTGACTTTGGCAGAACCACCCAGGTGAGTGAGTTCTTCTCTAGGGCCCCAGTCCACACATACATGATCTGCCACTTTTCTTCTTAGAATTTCTTCTCTCCATCAAGTATTCAAGGATTGAATCAACAGATTTTAGAGTCAAAGCAACACAAGCCATGCCCAGTAGAAGTGTCTAACCCTGTCTGCACTGCTGTCGTAGTGCACTCCAACACTGCTGACCACCCTAAAGCGATGCCACATGAACAAACCCATCCATTCACCTCCTGAGGGGAGCTTCCTGCTCCTAAAACAGCTCAGCACAGTGATGGCTCAGTACAAGAAATTTTACTGCATCTACAAAATCCATAGCATTAGGTTTAACTCATCTCCCACAATTCTGAAATGCTGATGGATGCACCACAATTCATTTTCTACTCCCACCCTCCTCCTCCTACACTCCACCTTTTCATTTCTCTACTCCTACTCCTGCTCCCATTTTCTACTCCTCTACACTACAATATCTCCTATCAACCTTAGCATCAACTTGTATTTTTTTTCAAATTTAAGACCTGAAGATTGCCTATTATCATCACTGAAATAAAGTGGAGCCTTCTATTCATATTCTGGGTTTGAAGCAGCCAAAATAAAGGATCTGTGCTGTCTTTTTACTACTGTCTGTATAATTCACATTCTGAGGTTTTGATCAAATTCAGCAGGAGATTACATGAAGTTGAAAGCACTTGTACTCTATGTACGTCTCTTTCTTTCTGCACGTATGTGCATGGTGAGAGAGTACAAATGTTTAACAGCATAAAAAGCAGCAATGAAATACCAAGTTGCGTCTGGTATCATCTTATTTTCTGAGGAAGTATGAGGAAGTTCAGCACCCTCAGTTTGCTTGCCTGTCCCTCAGAGGAGACATGATTTGCAGTGCATGTTTCTGAGCAGCCTAAGTTACCGGAAGGCTGGCATGGCACCTCACTCACATCCCCTCCCAGCCCAGGGTAGCTGAGGGCTGCGCCACACAGAAGGGTTTGGACATGTCCTGGCTGGACAAGGCATTTACACTGCCCTGCCAAGGGAGTTTAAAGGGTCTGATGCTCTCCCAACCCATCTGAGCCTTTTTACGGAGCCACTGGAGAAAGGCAGTCCCTCTTGCATAGAGGCCCCTCTTGCTCCTTGCAGAGCAGGAGCTTCACTGCTGTGAGTGACTTCCTGGGGCTGCGCATCTCTCCCCACCAACCACACAAACCACAGATGGAATTTAAAGATCTGCCGATCCCTCACCACAGCTTGGTGAGCCCACTCCCTTTCCACCTGCCCTTTGCCTCCCGCCTCAGACAGCAGCACCCACAGGCAGGTCAGGGTCTGTCTGGCCCAGGGAGAGGCGGGTGTCACATTTAGGGTCACTCCACGGTCAGTGGAGAGAAACATGTTCTCCCCGTGGGTGGTTCACCACCCCAGATGGTGGAGCTGACAGGGCCTTGAGATGCCAGGCTCTTACTCCAGGTGGTTCACAGTCACTTTCTGCTAGCTGACCTTAGGCCAGCAAACCCCACTCATCCCACTTTACAGTGCGTGGAAAATATATACTCTCTGCCATTGCATCAATAGTGAGAAAAAAGCTTTGCACACAAAGGCTTTCAGGCTCACAGGGCACTGCAGAGAGATGGCAAAACAAAGGCAAAATTACTCGTCCTGCTTTGCAGGGGGAAAGCTGCCCACAATGAATTCACATAATGTGCAGAGGACCTCACAGAGGATGCATAGGCAGGGACCAACTTTCGTCCAGGTCCTTAAAAAAAAACTCTGTCACCACAGAGTTGTCAGGGTACTTGCTGGTGAGGGGTTTGAAGTTGTCTTGGTTTAGGTCCATCTCCTCCTACACACTGGGACAAATCCTGAATGCTCTCATAGAGGAAGCAAGGCCCTTCTGCATTTACATCCACATGGCTGGAACTGGGACCATGTGCTGACTGCACTGGTTGCCCACCTCACTGGACGTATTTCAGAGCTGAGAACTGACAGATCTTTGCACAATGTGATGCAACTGCAGCCTCCAGAAAGCCTTCAGGCAGCCCACCCCTTCTTTTCAGAGGAGATGGGGAGCTGTGGTTGGTGGTGGCAGAGCTGCCCAGACAGCCAAACGCTGTCCCCTTCATCTCCCCATGGACTGCTGCAGGGAGCTGGGCTGCTGTGGCGAGGGCTCACACAGCCACTGCTCCATCCTCTTCCTCCTCCTTCTTCTCCTTGCCCTCCTTCTCCTCCTCCTCCTCTTCCTTTTCTTCACCACCAGCAATTGACAGCGAGTCTTCAAACCAGACGGCAGCAACCCACAGCCAGCTCCTTCCTCCTCCCCCAGTTTCTCTGTAGCAGCTTTGGTGGCAGAGAGCGGCCAGAGGGCTTGGCAGGCACTGCTGCCAGGAGGAAGGGTGAAAAGGAGTTGTCAAGTGGGACAAAAGCGGGGTTGTGCTTCCCAGGCTAGGAGATGGGGCTGCTGGGTGTTGGGCTACCAAAATCTTGGTACAGACTTAATGGCTGCTGACGTTGGACCATCCTGGTTTAAAAGAAGTGCTGCAATAATTATTTAGTTGCATGAATTAAAAAAATAATTTAGTATTAATTTTTTTTCCTAAAAATAGATAGCAAAAATATGTACTATGTGTTTTTGAACAGTTTCCTTTGATGTTGTCCACACTTCATTTTTTCTCAATATCTGCAAAAATGTGAACAATTAAGATTTGAGGGCAAGGTTTCATGGAATCATTTCTAAGCAGCAATTTTATAAGGAATCAGAATTTAATTTTAAATTCTGTTGTGCCAGCCCTTATCCAGAACTACTTGCATGTTTTTCCAATTGAAGAGAAGAAATAATAAGACAACTTTACTGGTTGGTGCGATTAAAGCAGCTCAAATTTCTACTAAACATGATTCTTAACATTTGGACAAAAGCATATTCACTGAATGAGCTCAAATGAGGCATAAGTTACTGGGAAACAGAGTCTGCTGTCACAGTTTGTAAACAGAAGCTAAACAGGAGAAAATGTTTCACACAAGCTCTCCTTTCAACTCACAATCCAGGCTCAACACCTCCCATTTGAACATATATCCTCTGGCCCCTAAATACACACACCCTTAAGGGAAAGGCTGAAGTACAGCATGACCGAGGAATGATCCTTACCAGGATCGATACAATAAATACCAAAGGTAGAGTCTACATAGCGGTACCTGTTCCTAATGTGTCATGTGCAATCACTGGCTGGGATGTAAAAACAGAAGGCAAGAGTTTATCAGGTTTCAGATTCAGCTGAATCACCCGGCCCACCCCTATGCAAAGGCCAATGTGCCTGGAAGTAAACACAGTTCAAGTGCTCTGTGTGTTTTCCAGGGTGTTGAGTTTCTGTTTTGTCGTAAATATGATTTATTACAATATTCTCCAGCATTCTACTGTCAGTGTTTCAACATTTTCAGGTGTATTTCTCATTCCTGGTTTTCCTCTATATATTGCTGAAGGAAAAACCGACTGGCTTCGCATGATAGCTTTTGTATATTAAATAATTTTATTGTGTTTGAGCAACAAACTAAAAACAGGACTCTTGACAGTTACGATATAATTCAGTGGTTTCTTTTCAGCCCGTAGGAAGGAAAATTCATGGCATGGTACAATGCAATGCTTGACAACTATTTCATCTTCTTTTCCTTTGTTTCCCTGGAAAACTGATAGCTACCTGTTATCAACAAGAAAAATAATTCACAGGCAGAATCAGCATGAAGACATAATAAAGACTTACTTTTAAAAGCAAATATTTTTTCCATTGCTGAATTCGTGCTTGAAAAGCATATTTACTTATGGATATAACTGTATTTGCATACAAAGAGGTGATTATGTATATGCTACACAAATACGTATGCATGACAACATTACATGCATTTTGTGCTAGATGTATATAGATGCAAACTCGCCTAGACAATTATAGTAAGACAGTATTTTGACACATATGCCTATGTTCCTACACTGCTGGTGAGTAGCACACCCCAGAAGGCAGCGCTTGGGCGGGACACTCAGTGGGTAAGGTCTGTAGAGAACAAATACTCTCCGCAGGGCAAATTCCCATAGTCCGTGGATGACAACCCCAGGCAGCATCACTCTTCCACCTCTCCGTAAAATGGGTATAAAAAAATGTCTATCCATTGCAACCCTGATGGTTAACTGTGTAAGTGCTTTGAGATCTGGTGCTGCAAACATCACCCTTGCTCGTGCCTGGCCTGTGAGGGAGGAGAACATACTGATGAAAGCGAAACCAGCACGGTCCCAGCGGCAGGTTCTGCCTGGAGGCAGAGGCACACCACGCACCGGCCTGCAAACAGATAAGAAGAGCAACCCGTAGTTTCAATTTTACAAGTACATCTGCCAAGCCCCAAAGAGTGAACCTCAACCACGATCAGACAAGTTCCTGCCACATGATCAGTAATGGGAAGGCACATGCTGGGCAGCAGTTTGGTGGCTTCTCTTTTTATCCCAAGAGGAGATGGGGATCTCCAATGAGATTTAGGAGAGGGATTGAGGCAGAGAAAAGCATGCCTCTATGGGGTGCAAAGGACCAAACGATGGGGCTATTCAGATCCATCCACCCACACGTGACAGAAATGCTGCTGCAGCTGCACGGAACTCAGCAGTGGCTCCCTGAGAGCCACCCACTTTCACTCTTCACTCCCGTTGTGGCTATGAACCTTGCTGACTGATGAAGCATCTTGCAACAAAAAAAGCATCCAAAACCTCAAAAAAACAAACAAACGAAAAAGACACGAGCAAACCAAAACCAACTCTAGGACAGAAACTGGACTCTCTAGTATCCCTTTGCTGGGGTGGGGATCATTGGAGCATTCACAGGGGATGCTCTGTCCTCTCCAATGGGTACCAGAGCCACTGGAGAATGGGAAATACAGTGAAGGGAAAGAGTGAGAACAGAGGAAAAAGGGGAAGAAGGAAAGGGTGGGGGGGAATAAGGAAGTCGCAAAAATAAGTCACAATGTGGGAAAAACCATCAGGAAAAAAAAAGAAATAAAGGGAGAAAGGAGGAAAATGAGCATGGGACAAGGAGAGAAATGTCCATTATATGCAGAAAGAGGATGTGTATCAGAGCACCATGAATTGAACCTTTTGCAAAACAAAAAACCCACAAAAATACTTAAAAGATGCTGAGGGGCTGTAATTCCAGAGCTCCAAGGGACAATAGGCAACCTCCCCAGGTGTCCAGGGCAGGTCTGCATGGGTGTCCCCCAGAGAGCTCACCCAGGCCACAATCACAGCCCCACCACAGGGTGCATTGCGATTTAGTGGGCAAACGGATCCAGCTCCTGCCCTTGGTGCAGTAAGAAGTAATTTTGCTTTTCCAAAATCTCCAGTGCAGTGAAACTCACATGGTCGAGTGTCTGCTGGGAATCTGGTCCTGCCTCGCTGTCTGCCATGCATGAGCCAGTCAGCCCTTTAGTCCTGGGGCTTGGCTGACGCTGCCCTGTGGCTCTCACAAGTCTGGGGAATAAGCACCCCCGGGCTACGATTCCCTGTGGCGTTCCGGCACAGTCAGGCACCGCTGCAAGAAGAGGCAAGATCTGGAGCTGACAAAGGAGTCCTCGCCCAGCGATGCTCCATCCTGGGCACGGGGCACAGCACATCGAGTGAGGGGCTCAGGGACTGACAGCTCTTGAGGAAGTGTTGTCCCAGGCAGCCAGCTGCTCTCTCCTTGACCCACCTGAATAAATGCCAAGACACCCTCAGCAATTCTTGCAAGCCATCCACTCAGGACGACCCAGCAGAGATGGCCACTGAATGTGGATACACACGTGAAGAGGAACTCAAGACTCAAAATAAAATAGACAAGGGATGAAACTGAATTTTAAAGAATTCCTTAATATATATGGGTTTGTTAAAAACTTGGGCCTTTCACAGTTCTGTTATGGTACTGCATTTTTACATTAAAAGGAAATAGAGTGCAGAAAAGCAGGACTCCTTTTTTACTTCCCAGACCTGTCAGATGTGCTTTCCTTTCAGTTGATATCTTCCTATAATTTTTTTTTAAGTGGAACCTTTTCTATTTTTTTTTACTTACACACCACATCTTACTCTCTGTAAAATGTCTCTGGTGTAGTCACTCTGCAAACAAGCAAGAAGCACACTTTTCTCACAAGCCTCAAAAAGCATTACCCTCTCTACACATCAAACTCCCTGCAAAATAAGGCTTCTATAATGAAAAACAAGAAATGTGATTCTAGATGCTGAAAGTGTTTAGGCTTTAACAGAGCCAGGCAGAGCTGCCTTCTCCATTGTTCCAGAGCAAGCCTTTCCAGCCACTCGTGATGTCAGGAGGCGCCATTCAGACAAATAACTGCAACCCACATCTCTGTGGATTTTCCTCAGCCTCCATAAATAGACACTTTCTTTGCTGCTCCATCATGTGAATCTAATGAGTGGGGGTTTTTGACATCGGAACTAAATCAGGAGTACCAATACAGGCACCAGTCTGACCTTGTCTAGACCCTTCCTCCCCAAGCCCCTGTTAGCAGAGGGGCATCCAGGGTGTGAAGCAGTATCCAGCCTCCTCCAGAGAAACACCCAAAATCCCGCCCAGCAGTGTGTAACCCATCCAAAGTCAGTTCTCCAAACCAGCAGGACTCTAAGCCTGAGCCTGCTGAAAAGCAGAGAGGAGAGGAAAGGACTTACCCTCTGCAGAGCCCCAAAGTTGTGGAGAAGGAAGCTCAAAGGCAGAAGCCCAAGGCTGGGGGATGACTTGGATTGTCACCAACAGTCTCCAGGTTTTTTACCCTGCAGACTGACAGATGGACAATAACTGAGTTTTACACCTCTTCTGTTATTATGGTACATCATCCAGACCCCTCCAGGGCACCAACTTCAACCAATACTGAACATCTGGCAGCTTGAAGAGCTGGATAAAGAGTGAAGAAGGTGGCTTTCAGTCATCTTGTAGAGGTCTCTGTGAAGGGTAGCAAGGACAGGAACAGGAGAAGACAAGAGAGAGGACAATGGCAAAGAAGCCCAAAACAATGTCATCATGTTCCTAAAAAGCTATCAAAATCTGGTAGTTGAGCGGGGAGATTGTAAAACTCACCACTGAGTACACTGAATTTCTCTGCATCTGACTGGTTATCAAGGGTCATAGTTTGAGGACAGTGATGACCGAATATTTCTGACTCACCAGAACAGCTCTTGCTTTTATTTGCTTTTCTGACAGGTCTTCAGGAACGTGTCTTTGTCCTCCTGCAGTTTTGAAACATTACAGATTTGCCTTTTAATCTGTCACTTCAATTCTTGTTTCTCCAGGGACAAGACAGTATTCTGTGGCCCCACATAGCCCAGAAGAAAGCCTCTGCAGAAGGAGTCACCCAGATCATTTTCATCCCCTCTTTGTCTTCAGTTTGATCCAGCTGCAGGTGAGAAAGGAGACTCAGTGGTTGCTGGTGGTGTGAAATCAGCAGCCAGAATAGCTCAGTGGCCAGATGGGTGGTTTGGAAAACACGAGCTGGGGATCACCAGCACATCAGTTACACAACTCCTCATCCCACACACCACAGTTACACCATGGGTAGTACACCTCCTCCATGACCAAGATTTTCTTACAGTGGTCAGAAAAAACACCTATTTGAGCAACATCTGGGAAGTCATGCAAAAGGGTCTACAAAAACACCTACACCACTAGATCCTTTCCTTGATATTTTAATCAAATTCGTGTGCCAGTGTCAGATGAAATCAGCACATCTCTTCCTCAGAAGGGTTATGGCCTAGCTGACAGATTGCTGCGTGTGCAGCGATGTCTGAGCCAGCCAACAAGATCTGCACCTGAGCGAGGAAGTGGGTAAGTGCCATGGAGGTAAACACAAGGTCAAGAAAATGGCTAGAGACAGAGTGCAAAGTGCTAAGCAGAGCAGTGACAGGCATCCAGAAGGGATTTTTCACAAGCACGCTGGCATGCTCTGCTGCACAGCTTGCTCTGCTCCGTAGGTTTCAAGCAAAAGCAGACTGTGACAAATATTTTGAGAGTGCTTCGTGGGAATCGAAGCTGCGAGATGTTGAATCTGCACTGGCAGAGCCAAGCAAAAAGCGGCGAGTGAACTTTTTCCTACACATATTGCACCACAGAATAAGTTCCCTGATTTGCAGAGACTTTTTACACTTCTTGTCATAGGCAGCCCTGCTGTGAGAAAGTTTCTGGAAGCATCTTCTGCAACACCATGGTGGGATATCTTGTTTGAATCAACTGGGATGACAAATAGGGCAAAAATTTTGGATATGATTTTGTATTATCGACCCACAAGAGCTGTTGAATGCTCACGTTGGCCATCGTCTTGCAGAAGATGAGGAGAGCAGCCCAGCAGCTGCTACACTCAGCACAGTGTGCCGTGTTGTTCCCTCGTGGATGATTCACAAGGGCTTGGTGGGGGAAGCAGGAAATTCGTGATGGGAATTTCTTCTAATGCAGTGAGTTTAGCTAGAAACCAAAAGAGCAACCCAGGCCATTGGAAACAGTTCAGAAGTATGATTTTCCTTTTGAGAAGACAACAGCTTTTGTTAGCGGTATCACTGCAGGCACAGCAAGAACGTGGGAGAAAAGCCCTGTTTCTCAGTACAGTGCATGTGGCTTACACAAAACCTTTGCTCAGCTAAGTTAGGAGAAAATGGAGTTAATTAACTTGTTATGGCAGTAAAATGGGCCTCTGCTGCCTTCTAACAATATCTCCAGGCAAACGGGAAAGTACCGGCAATCTTCCCAGTCATAAAGTGGAAGAGCAGGTTTCAAGTCCTTTTTCTGCTGTCCAAGGCTTCTGGGGAGATGAGCATTTAAGAGCCTGTGTGTGGCTTTATTTAGCATTGGGCAAGATTCACCTGCCATGACTTAAGCATCTAAAAGTTACTGTTTTGGTCCCTGCCAATCACCTGTAACTCCATTTGTAGTTGAGGAAGAAAAATAGGCAGAGAAAACTCACTTACCCAAAGCCTGGCCTGAGAGACATGAGGGCTGAGTGGTCCTCTGCTTTGATTTCATAGAATCATGGAATGGTCTGGGTTAGTCAGAACATTAGAGATCATCTAGTTCCAACCCACCTGCTGTGGGCAAGGACACCTTCCACTACACCAGGTTGTTCTAAACCCCATCCAACCTGGTCTTGAACACTTCCAGAGATGAGGGATCCACAACTTCTCTGGACAACCTGTTCCAGTGCCTCACTACCTTCACAGCAAAGAGTTTCTTCCTAATATCCAGTCCAAATCTACCTTCTTTCATTTTAAAGCCATTACCTCTTCTCCTACCACTACATGCCCTTGTTCAATGCCCCTGTCCAGCTCTCCTGTTGTCCCCTTGAGGTACTGTAAGGTCTCCCTGAATCCTTCTCTTCTCCAGACTGAACAACCCCAACTCTCTCAGCCTGTCTTCGTGGGAGAGGTGCTCCTGGTCTAATCACCTTCACGGCCCTCCTCTGGACTCACTCCAACAGATCCACATCCTACTTGTGCTGAGAACCCCCGAGCTGGATGCAGCACTCCAGGTAGGGTCTCATGAGAGTGAAGTAGAGGGGCAGAATCACCTCCCTTGACCTACAATAAGACTAATAATAGTATTTTATTAATACCATCATTACTATTATTACACAGTACTATCTAACACACAAATTTATATTTAGCTGTGAGTTTACAGAATCTTTAAGTTCCCTTTCAATCCAAACCATTATATGATTCTATGATTTAAAACCGTCTTGGTACTTCACTTTTATAAAAGCTACATAATTAGTACAAATTAGTAATCTGTTAGAGTTGTTCAACCTCTGCTACTGAATTTACTTTAAAATGCCATGCCAGTGTTGTAGTCCTAATAGCAACTTAAAAGTATGCTGACTTGAAAATGGGCTGGGAAAAAGGAGGCTAGACTGACAATGACTTTAAAGTCTGCATGGATTATAGTCAGAATTACCAATGGCCTTTAGAACACTAGAATATTCTTGTTTGGAAGAGCTGCAGATGGAGTCAGCTGGCACTGGCACTACAAGGGGTAGTTTCCCCCATCTCAGATTGCTCCCTTCACCTGCTAATCTGTTATTCTAACAAAGACTTGTTTTCATCAGCCACTCTTCTGCAGGGCTCCCCTTACCTACCAGCAGAGAATGCTGATTTCATATCAGAAGTGGAGGCAGGGCAAAGAGCAATGGTGAGGCAGGGCAATGAGTAGACATGGAACCTTGTGGCAGTAACCAGGGATTCCAGGCTGGAGAAGCACCTTGGGAATGTGAGAGGATTTTTTTGTCTTTTCCTGAAGGTAGGAACAACTACTTTAAGGTAATGTGTACAGAAAGGGGATACAAACTGAGAGTCCAGGGAGACACCAGCAGGAAGCACCAAGGATGGACTTACAGAGAACAGCATGGAAGTCTGTCAAAGACATGGAAATAAGCACACACTATCAGTGTCTGGCTCACAAAAGATCTGTTTCACTTAAAAGAAGCAAAACCTTTTCACAAGAGTCTTCAGACCAGGGCTTCTAGTTCTTACTGAGAGGAGGAGCAGGTACAGCCTGCACAATAAAAAAGAGAAATATTACACAGGAGCAGGAGAGACTTTTCACGAGACAGCTGTGACCAGTGCCACAAACATCACCTTGACTAGGAATGGGACTCTTCATCATTAGAAGTGAGACACTGATTCAGAAAGTGATGCTGCACACAGAGACAGCATGAAAGGTCTGGAAGAACAGACCTACATTTGCTGAACCCCATGTCTAGTGGTCAGCTGAGACTTAGAGTGAGTTATTTGATAGAATAGCAGAACACAGCCTTGAACATGCAAACCGTGGAAATGGTCACAGGAAGAGAGGAGCAGTGCTAGGGTGACCTGCCAGGTTTCTCCTAGGGAAGGTATATACTGGGACAAGGGCTCGTGAAGGTAAGAACAAACCTGAAGGCTCTCAGGCAGCTTTCATCCCTGGGATGAAAGCAAGGGATGTGTATCCTCTGAAAATTAATAAGTACCAGCTGAGGGTAAAAATGGGGGAATTCTTACAAAAACTATGAAAAAAAAATGAAGCAGAAGAGGCTCTGTAACTCTGGCACATGCAGAATCTTGTGCACATTTGTAGGGCTGGACTGTAGAAACATTAAGCACATTAAGTGCTTGTCGGGGCACTCCTGAGTGCTTTCAGGGAGTGTTAAATCAAAGCAGACCTACTAGGAAGACATCCCAAGGACTTACAACAGGAGGAAGATGACCAGCCTCCATGGCCAGCTGACCATTTTGCTCTATTAAAATCTTCTGGCTTGAATCAGCTGCAGCTTGTATTGGCCTGTCAGCCAAGCACAAGTATCCTGATACCATGAGAAATCACCAGCTGAAAACAGGACAGAAATACAGAGGGGGGTTTTCTCCCATCACTGCTTTCTTCCTTCTCAAATATTTGCTTAGCTATTGTTCTACAGAAGGCACGACGATCAGACCAGATCATCATCACCGCCTTCACCAGCACCACCAGCAAGGAGAGATTTCAGGTGACTTTTGGCCAGAGCCAGAGGGGTGGTCTTGTGGTGCCCGGGGCCACTGGCTGTGTGGAGGATCAGGGTGAAGCCACCCACAGGGCTGACCCACAGCAGAGCAATCCTCCCACGCCGCGACTCAGGATGAAGCCAAAGCCGCTCTTCATTAAAACACACCTCCGTAATTCCTGTCACGAAGGAGCAATTGCATCAAGAAGTGCCGCTTTGCTTTGCAGCAACACCCTTTGGGGAGATACGGGGCACCAGATCTGGGTCACCTCCCCGGGCCTTTGAGGTACTTCCCTGCTGTGCTGGGATGCGGGAGCATCCTAAAGCAACTGCTGGCACCTCTTCAGGGTCTCTTTCAGCAGCTGCAAACCCCACCCGAGCTGATGGTGCTCTCAGTGCTGCAGGCACAGCGTGGATGCCTTTTATTGCAGCACGGGAGCTGGAGAAGATGGCTTCAAAAGGGCATTTAGCAGCAGAACAGCCCGGGGGGGCAGCTCCTGTGGTGCACAGCTTTCCTTACAGTGCCCATAGTCCTCACCATCACCTCTGCCACATGGGGAGAGCTGCACAAAGATGTCTTGCTGCAGCTCCAGGGGTGTTCATGGGCCGAGATAATCTCCCCTCCAAACAGGAAAGAAGCACACAAAGTGGGTGTAGGTGGGGGAGGATTCCAGAACACGACAAACAGGTATTCACCACTCAGCAATTACACCACTGCTCTCCCAGGAGCCCGCGCCGATGTCTGTAGGCGCATCTTCTGCCTGCCACCCAGAGCGAGTGGGAGACATCCACATCTGTCTCCCAGGGGGCGTGGACACGCGAGTGATGGGTCATCTGGGGCTTCATTTTGCCTCTTTTGGTGGGTTGAGATGAGGATAAAACATAGGGACATTATAAAAGGCTTCTACTGTGCAGGCCAGGTTCACAATTTTGCCTTTTGGTGGGTTGAGATGAGGATAAAACATAGGGACATTATAAAAGGCTTCTACTGTGCAGGCCAGGTTCACAATTTTGCCTTTTGGTGGGTTGAGATGAGGATAAAACATAGGGACATTATAAAAGGCTTCTACTGTGCAGGCCAAGTTCACACCAGCGCAGTGCACATGGAAGACGTCCTGTTCTGGTTTTGAAGTGCTTCATTTCTCTTATATCCCACCAACTACTCCAGCCTTTCTGGGCTACTAAGGAGGCAGATTAAAGACGACATTTTAGGGGCCTTCCTCAGATGCTGTCAGCATCATTTGTCAGCAGCATACCCGGGGACAACCATCACCCTCTGCTCCCAGACAGTGATGGTGACAGTGGGCTTCTGGCACAGCCACATCTTGTCACCTCCCTCTGCAGTCCCAGGAGAGCTGTCTCCACCCCCTAGCTGGGAAACATCCTCTGGGGTGTAATTCCTTGTTTTCTGCCCAAAGAGAGCAAGTGACCCCTGGAAGTTATGCATCTCAGTGCCACAGAGTTATGGCCCTTGTAATCAGCAAAAAGCAAACACTGAGTTGAGGAATAAGTAAAATATCGTGGACTAGAAAGAAGAATTATCCTTTGTGAGTATTTTCAGAGGAGGTTATTGAAACACTGAACAAATACAGTCTGAGAGACTTCTTAAACTTCAAAATATTTCCATAATATATGTAAAAAAACATAAACCTGAGCTCCCTGTTCACATTTGGGGTGGGAAAGTGTAGCTTCTTGACATGTATAGCAACCATAGCCCCAGCAGTTAAGCACAGGAAGTGAAGAAGAATACCACAGACATTTTTCTTGTGAAAAGTTAGCTAGTCTGAAAATATTTTACCTGAGTAAGGGTGTGGCTAATCTACAGGGGTTAAAATCTTTTTAGGGTGTAACAATCTACAGTAATCCTTCTTTCTCTGAGATAAAGGTCTTCAGTCCTCCCATGAAAATATCATCCAGGATGGAAAAGCCATTTATCAGGACATTGGTTCAATGGAAAACATTCCAACATGCTGGGTGAGAGGGGGGATGAGAGGCACAGCGTTGGGCTGGTACTGGGAACTGCAGTGCCACTTGCATGCAATTTCACATCCATTAACGCAACTTCGGGAGAGATTCCAGAGCTTTAATCACTCCGATTGATTGTGATTAGTAATGATTTGCTGCGGTGATTTGCAGTGTATTTCCTTATAATCCAGTTTAAGTAGAAATCTGCCTTGGCACTTTCTGGATAATTCAGATAGCCTGTAAGAATTGTTCCTGTGGGAGTAAAAGCCTGGATATTGTAACACCAATTTCCATCATAAGATGCTTTTTAAATAAATCAAAACAACTGTTTTCACTCCAGGTCTTTGCACTGAACTGGCAAATATATCTTGCCCAGCTGCTGCAAACTCCATTTTTTAGAAAGCCTACTGTGACAATAAAATTGATACGTAAGCTTTAAAGGAATGAGTGTCAACCAGCTTGTCATACCACAACATTCATAACACCTTCAGGGAGCAGAAGAAACAGTTAAAAGGAAAGTTAGCTGACTCATTTCGTGAGTAGCTGGTGTTACTCGTAGCAGCTTGGAAGTTAACAGATAAAAATGTTATCACAGCCAGCAGCAATATAGCCCTAACGACAACAGACAGACTGATGCATGAAATAAGTCCAATTAACTGTCTTAAGCATGGGTACAGCTTGGATTTGGCATTAATATTCCAGCAGTATGCTGGAGACCGACTGACTGCAGCAGTATGCTTTAGAAGAAACGTCTTGCATTTCTGCGTCTTCTGCTGGAGAACAGTTTTATTTAAAGACATACAGAGGCTTTAAAGTGCTGCTCCTTTCGGGTAACTAGGCCAAAGTTTTTATTCAGCCACACCGGAAGAGGTTCAGTTTACAGTAACTCCATTGACTTCATCAGCACAATTAAGCACTGCAACAATTTACTTAGTCATGCTGTGGACTCTCCATCACTGGAAACCATTAAGTCACAAATTTTTGGCTTGTTTGCTCCTTTTTTTCTGAAAGAAGGAAAAAGGAAAAAAAAATGCTCTAGTTGAAATTAATAAGCCACCCAGCTTGCACTGCACATATTATCAGATTAGAGGGTTATGTTACCTCCCTTAGACTTCATGATGCATGAATCATGGGTCTTGTTCACCTGGGAGATTCAGGAGCTCCCAGGTGGCATGGGATGGCACAGATAGCCTTACTCCCCAGCAAGCACCTTGGTGGAACACAGCTATCTCTGTGTAGGACCATTTTGATGGGGAGGGACACACATTTATCCCAGAGACCAACCCTTGTCAGGGACCTTTGAACTGACCTAGCCCTGGATGTCCTGGATTCACATCTTTATCTCCATTCCTGTGAAAACCTGGAGCATGCACCCTGATAGTCACAGCTCATTTGTCACCACCAAAAACCCAGCATGCGAGTGTCTTCCTGGAAGTGCCTAGGCAATTAATCACCCACGTCACCTGGATTATCAGAGACCACGAGTTATTTGTTGATTTGTTATGTTTGGCTTCTGTGCAGTAAAATCATGTGTCACTGTCTGTGGAGGTGAGCAGGTCCAGCAAATGGTAATATCTTTCCACAGCCCAGTTAAAATCAGGGACTGCTGCTAAAAGGGCTGCGTGAGGGGAGCCACAGAAACTGCTCAAATTAGTAGCTGCTCTATCTGACCTAATTATAAGAATCAAAGTGAGGAGAGGTGTGTTAACATTTATCTGCATTTAATTTTTTATTTCATTTACTTGACAGCCACCACAGTCATTTACTCCTGGGCAGGGTCATGCTGCCAGGGCAGAGGATTGTGCTCATCCCACACCACAGTTATAGCAGACCACAACAAAGTAAGGAGATTATGCTCTAAATAGGGAAGGTTTTGAGCCCACAGCCCAAGGTGAACACTTGTGGAAGGCCCCAAGCCCCTCAACTTCTTCTTTTTAACTAGAGAGAGAGCAAAAAAAGTAGGGGGAACTTGCCACGGGATTTTAATTTCTTCCCATTGTATGTCTGATTCTGAATCCTTTCACAGCAGTAACAACTCCTCCCAGCTTGGGTACATGATGGTGACAGCCTCAAGCCACAGACAGGACATAGGCGTGGTGCTCTTTCAGTGCCCCTGACCATTCCCACACACTGCAGAGGCAAGCCATGGCCATTTCCCTGGAGCTGCTGCCACAAGTGACCCTCTCCGGGACCAGCATGTCCTGCTTGGTGCCCAGACCCATCCCATCTGGAAGGAAGGGCTGATTTTCCTTCTCCAAAAGGCTCTCACCCCACACCAGGCATCACACAAAAACAGGAAGGGGCTGCATTCCCTCTGCCAGGTTCTCCCTTGCCCAGCTGCCTGCCTCCTGTGCCCACCACCCGGGCACACGCACCTGCTGCTTGTTGCCAAGAAATCGTTTAAATGTTTGGGGTTTTATTTGCCAAGCATTAATATGTTGTGTTGCACTATTAGGAGTGCTCACCAAAGTTATTTCCGTGCTGTTCCACCTTTTCTTGCCTTTTTAAATGCCATGCTCAACTCTCATTTGTGTGAGATGTGTAGGAGTGCTCACCAAAGTGAGAATGGCAAAATCATGAAAAAAATTCAAACAAACAAACAAAAAATAAACCCGCAAGAATTTAGCTCATTTTTACAAGTTTAATACCGTCTTCTTTCCTGTGCAATGGCTGGAATGACCTTCTCTGTCTGGGAAGAACTGGAACAAGCGAAAAAAATAATAATTAAATGTTATAAATAACATCCAGCAACACCCCTGACACAACCACAGGTGGGACAGATTTTTCTCTGGGCCGCCTTCCCAGCTTGCCCGGTACTGTTACTGTATGACTCAGGAGAAGCTTTCTCTGCAGGTGGGGGTGCCACAGTGCAGACTGCCCCCCTGGTGTGCCCGTCCCAGGGCTCAGCAGACTCCAGTGTGGTCACTGAGGGGGATCTCTGTGTCCCAAGCCTCTCCCTTCTCACTTTCCACATTCCCCTTTCTCCTCCTCCTTTCAGCTACAAGGCAGTGGAAAGTAAGCACAGCTTCTCTTTCCCATCGTGTCCAGGAGAGGAGGGATTAAGGTTTTTCCTTCCCCATTTCCACCTGGTGAGAGGAGGGAGAAGATCTGATTTGCAGGTCTCAGTACTTTCCCCAGGGCTTGGTGAGAGGGAAAACTGCAGCACTCACTCCTCAGCTCTGGATGATGGCCAGAGATGATGCTGCTGGGTCTCAAGGCACTGGGTATCCTGGAGAAAAGCAGGGATGTCCCCCTTAGCCCCCTGACCAGGTAATAGCTCCAGCTTTGGCCTCCTTGGCCATGCCCAAGTCTGTTCCTGTTATCAACACAGTGCTTTGGAGAAGGAGATGAGGATGGCTCCAGGAGGGGTAAAGAATACCCCCTGCACTACAGTATGGTGGAAATACTTCAGTGGGGGTGATAAAACAGGTGAAACCTGTCTGCTTCCTACCTCAGATTCTGATTAAATGCCCATTTGGAGGATGTGCTGCAGAAAGAGAGACAAAGAACAAGTTACTGCTAATGTCCATGGAGAATTGGGAATGAGCCTTGCATGGCCTCATTCAGACTCCAAATAATACTACTGCCAAGACAGAAACCCAAGTTTCTTTTAAAATTTTGAGAAATTCAGGGCACAAGGAGCTGCAGGAGCTTCAGCTCTGAGCCTGTGGGAGTGCAGCTGGGCATGCCATGGCTCAGGTGATGCCTTCTCCCAGCCACCTAGAAACAGAGACTAGACAGGAGTAAGGAGATAAAAGGTAGGTATTTATTTGAAGGGCCTTCAAGGTACACCCTGGGGAGCCCGAGGCTGCTTCCATAAAATGGACCCCAAGATGGACAACAAGTCACAAGTTCTTGACACTGTTATAGGTTTGGTCCATTTGCATATCAGCATAAATTCACCAATTAAAACTTTAGCTCTCTTCAGTCTCTCCACCTCTTTCATGGTCCTCATTTACACCTTTTGGGCCTAGGACAGCCTGAGTGTCCTTGAACAGCAAGCTTAGAGAGGCTTTGTTGTGTCTGTCTGGCCTAGGAGAGCAGCTAACAAGCTACAAGAAACTTTAGAGTTACACACAAGGCAGTACAAGATTTGAAAAATATAGAAATTAAAACATAAGGCATCACAGGGATGAGGTGGCTGTGGGCCGAGCATCAGCCAACCCAAGCCCACCTCCCTTGCGATCTGGTGCCAAACTAAAACAAGCCCCTCAAAAGCACAGGGCCTGCTCCCTCCCCTCTTATCCATCACTTCTACATGAAGAAAATGACCCACTGTGCAACAAAGCACAGGGTGAGGCTTTGGAGAGCCAGCCATTCCCAGCCCCTTGCTTCACAGAGGCAAAACGTTGGAGTTGGGTGTTTGAGCTACAGTTTTGGTCAGTCCTATTATCATCACGATGCAGAAAAACTGCCTGGGCTGTCGGTTAGGTTCACGCCAAACCCACATATTCCACGGTACACACGTACCCAGGGAGTCAGTGCAGCCTGGGAGAAGGCACATCCCCTTCAGCATCTCTCCTTGTCAGATGCACAGCCACAAAGTCTCCTCCAGTAGGGACCTGACCACAGCAGGGCCCTGGCCTGGCTTTCCAAACAAGGTTACTGGCCTTGTCTTAGTTGGGAATTGGTGCTGGAATCAGTAACATTAACAGCAAACTCCTGTGGCAGCCAGCACACAGGGTCAGGCCTCCCTGGCTTCCGTGAGGGAGGGATAACCAGCAGCACTGTGCTCTGGGCAAGCAGAAGAGGCACAGCAGGAACCTAGAGGAACAGCCAAGCCTGTTTCACCAAATTCTAAAAATTATTAGGTAGGGAAAGGAGCCTTAACTTCATTTTTCACATTTGCAAACACACATCAGATTAGGATCCTTTCTCTGTGGAAGGGGAGAATAGAAGCTGGGAAACTTAACAGCAGCTTTTAAGGCACCTGCAGAAGGCACTTACCGAGGAGCAGGAGTTGTTTCAGGTCTGGAAGAGAGGGAAGCAGACAGCTGGCCACTGCAGAGCACCGGGAAGCCCCTCTTCTCCCTGCTGGATCCCAGCAGGACCCATGCCAGCCCCACCAGCCACAGGGGTGCCTTGAGTGGCTTTAGGGAGCCTCCATCCCTCTCTGCCACTCCGTAAGTCCCACAGCTTGCAGTGACAGAGGAGCCAGTCTGACCGCAGCCCTGAATTGAGGCAAGCAACCTTTCTCGTGCCTGGCAGCTGCTCCTAATTTTGAAGCAATCGGAAACTCGGATTTACACCCTCATGACACCGGCACAATCCACGCCTGGATATTGCTGCTCAGTATCGCTGCCAATCTGTTATAGCACTGCCACACTGAGGCCTGCATGTCTTGTGACTGTCCTAAAACAACCTTTCCCAAAAAATAGCAATTTTAAATTGCTTTCAGGAGAGAGAGGGGGGGGAAAGTAACTTCTAATAATTTCATTAGAACACTGTTTCCTAGGGTATTAAGCTCTATGATAACAGAGCCTTTTGAGCTGATCATACTGGGAGCAACACTAGAGAAATGTTAATTTTCAACTTAAAATTAGGCTTAATTTGAAACATGCCTTATATTTTATTTTCCATATTTTCCTTTTATTTTCCCACTTTTTGTCTTATAACTTGTGGGGTTTTAAATCCAGCTTTATAAAATAATTTTGCACTCACTTCCACCATATATAACATACATATAATGGAATAAGCCCTGGTCCAAGAGACAGGGAGGTTTTTAGGAGCAGCTGTTGGTATGTGTCTCCAGTTCCATTCTTCCCACTGGAAAGCACTAAGCAAGTATCTCCCCACCAGATAGGCTTAAGGTGAGTTCAGAGTAAAACCTTATCAGGTTTAAAATGGCAACTTGCTTGAGCAATCCCATGGGTTTCAGGGGGTAATCACCAACCTGAGGAACAAGATCACAGCTTTGCCCTTAAATCTGAATGTCTGTTTTGTTCGCACCTTTTCCCTTATCCAATGTGGCTGCTGTGGTGCTGAGCAACAGGACAGATTCTATTTAAAAATTATCTCTAAAGATAAGATTATCCGGTCTTTGAAAACTACCCAGCTTTGCAGAGCATCCTGGGCAGCCCAGGAGCCCATCCCGGCCAGGGGCAAGCAGCGGGCAGAGTCCAGCCCTTGAATAGGCAAAATCCCTTAGCCAGCACGAAAATAAGAATTCTCCAGTGAAGCCAAGTAGGTCAAGTGGAGCCCCACAGGTGCTGTGGCATAGAGGGCAAGAAATCACGAGTGCCTCCTCGGGAATCCCTTGACCCGAGAAAGTCATCTCAGCTGTCCCCAGGGTGAGCTGAGAGGACACACCAAGGGGAGAAGGAGTTTGCATCCCCATCTCTACCTGATCTGCACGATGCAAATGCTAGGAGTGGCTGGCATCCCCCCAAATTTAGGTGGGCGAATGCTTGCCCACATGGGAGATGAGGCACTGCTTTCCCCACCACCTGGCTAGGAGGCAGTCTGGGAACGGGCCTGTGCGCCGCATCGGTCCTGATCTCCCTCCCTGCCTCCCCACTTCCCCAGTGAAATCTGAAACGTGGCTATTTCTGCCGCCGCTGACGAACACGGGCACCCTTGGCTGCCTCCCTCGCGGGGGACAGGGTGCAGCGCCCGGACCGCAGTGAATCATCGCCCCGGCTCCCCAGCTCCGCCGTGCCAGCGGGGCCGCCCACGCCAGCCCAGCGCTGCCCCAGCTGCAAGGAGAGGCGTGGGGGCTGCCCTGCATTCGGCTTTTACTGGGAAAACGGGAATAAATACCAGGCACTGCATGGGAGAAGAAAGGAGAGCTGGCTCTCAAACACCCCTACGGCTGCTGGCCATGCTGCCTCTTGCCGTGGCCGCAGCGGCGGGGAGCTGACATTCCAGGGGAACCTCAGCTGGCCCAGCAGTGCCCAGGGCAGGGTACTCCCCGGAAAGACTGGGCAGTGCAGGGGCATGGAGAAGCCCAGCCTGGCTCGGGAAGCTCCTTCCCACAGGCGGCCATGCCCGGGCTTCAGTCACATCTCCACCCAAAACTGCCCACTGCCCACACTTCAGAGAATCTTCTTGCATGGAAAAACTCCTCTGTTGTTGACATCCATCTGAATTCACCTCGATGGGCATAAAAGTTTCTCTGACAGGCAGGGACTGTGATGCAGAATAGTTAAAAAGCCAAGGGGAACTCCCTTTGGCTGGATGCTATGTCCCAGTTTCTTTGCAGGATCACAGCTCACTGGACATTGCAAGTCCACTTTTTGTATGTAAAAAACCAAGCAAGCTTTGGATACCACACAGCCAGCAGTTACACTTCTCCAGTACATGACTTGATCCAACCATCCGCACATCCTCCCTGCCACCCAGGATGGCCCTTCTAGTTTTTCTTCAGGCTCCCAGCCCTTCTTTGAGTAAAATATAGAGCGCCTTATTGCACGAGTGGAATTGCGGCTTGTCCCCAAGGGAATAAGGGCACCCTGATATGAGCAAAGCACTGCCCGCTTCAGCCAAGAGCTCTGCTCCCATTTCAGGGTGACACTCACACTCCTCCCTGGACGCCAGTGTTCGCCACCTCGATCTTCCACAGGCAACACATTCCAGAGCACAATCAAACTTATTGTGCAGGTCTAAAGCAGTTTTTGCTTTAATCTATTGGAGGGAACAGCACAAGGATTTTTATATCTAATCCAATAAATCTACACTGACATCTTGTGGAGATCCTGGGACCAAAATGCCACAACCACTGAGCAGGGTGGGATTTACACCTTCGCCATGTCCTACTGGACACTACCACAGAGGCAGCTGGACTTTCCAAAGCAGCTGCAGCTGTGTCTGCAGTGAAAACCAGGCCCTGCAGCCTCAGAAGTCATTGTTTGCGGCCCACAAACATAATTTTAAGTGATCCTCACAAGCCAAACAAAACCAAGACAATTTACTCTTGAATCCTCACTGACAGCAATACTGTGGCCATTTTTAAATAACTGCCGTGATGCTTCAGGCTTCTCAAAGCACAAGCTTCTGATGAGGAGCTATTTTCATGCTGAAATTTTATTATCTCTCTAAATGCTGAAAAAAAATGGACCTAAATAGCACTCAAGGACTCCTTTAATGCTCCTCTTCATCTAAAAATAGACGGTTCAAGCAAAAACTGCCTGCAGTTTGGGAACCGGTGCAAGATTTTCCTCCATATTCACCCCATTCTTTTTGGCCCCTCTGCCAAGTCCAAAGGGTTAAATTAAGCCACTGCCTACTTTCTTCCAGTGCTTGGGTAAGTGTTCAAGGAGTACAAGCTTCCTGTTAGGCACAGACAACAGTAATGCTGCAGTGAAATTGCTTAGCAGGGGTTAACACCAAGAGCTGAAATCCCAGGACGGACAATCCCTCAGTCTAACCATACAAATTGTTCCTCCAGCTTTTTCTTTAACCATCTAGGGACCAAATGCTCCATCTCCTCCAAGATGGCCAGAAACCCTCTGGAACCACTGTGGTAGCACCAGACAGGTGGAAAATGGAGACTACTTGGACAGAATAGAAAGTGGGGAAAAAGACTTCTTCACGGTGCAGCAGCCAAGCTGGGGAAGCCAAGACCATCATTCACAGCGCTAACAACAGCCACCACTGTCTGCAGCAATGAACCTCTGAAGCCCTTGCCTGCAACTTCCCTGTAACTCAGCCATCTCCACTCAACAAAAAACCCTCCTTCTGCTATGCACCCATTGTCACCTCAGAGGAAGAACTGTCACCCCAAAATTGCACATGGACAACGTTCCCCGCAATTATGGCTCCGGGCCAGTCTGCTCCATCTTCTTGCTCTTCTCAGGGCAGCATCAACCCCAGCCCCCCACCACAGCCAGACAACTTTCCAGTGTGGGTATCAGGGAGGCAGGGCACTAGCTGTGCATTACAAGACCTCAGCTTCATGCATAAAGATGGAAATGGAACAGTGCAGAATGTAACAAATGCAATTTTACCTGGGACAGATGCTAATGCTGAGCCCATTAAGGTACCACGTAGCACCACCTAACCAGTTACAAGAGGGGGTAAAACCAACCACCCTAAGAAAAGCCCAAATGACTCCAGAGTGGGAATTGTTAGCTGCAGCACTGGCTCCACTCTGAACAGCACACAGCTTTTATCCTTTGGGCTTCAAAAGAAAAGGAGGGATTTTTGTGCTTGAAAGTGACTTATCTGCAAGCAATGCTTGAAAAGGTAGCAAAGCCTACTACCAAGCAGGGTACACCCTAAAAAACCACCACACATGGAAGTCCTGCCACTTGGGCTCTCGTAATGTGCCTTGAGCAGTCCCAGAAGCATCCACACATATGTGTAGCTAGGTCTGATTATTCAAATCCTGTTGCCTAGTATTAACTCTCAAATCTATATTTAAGCACCTAAGTAGGAATTACTACAGCTTTCCAAAGATCCTAAGCATCAAGAGCTCTTGTTAAGAGCTCACCCAAGTACTGACCTCCTAATGAATCTGTTTAAACAATAACATTCACCTCGCTCCCAGTGCGGTGAAATTCAGCACTTTCATGCACTCCTGAACCTCTTCCAGCAAGAGCTGAACTTGTGAGCATCCTGTCTTTCACATCAAAACACAGACTACAGGCAAATACACAAGAGGAGCTATTTCTAAAATCCTGCCCTGACTTCAGAGTCACTGTACCGTTTTAGAAAAGGCTTGAAAACAGCAGAACGCAGGCTGTGCGCTACAGTTTGGTAGAAATTTGAGAAGAATGGTATTTTTTAAGCAAAGCATATCTGGGCATTGAACCAAAAATTAAAACTATCATAGTACCAAATGGAGATATTTTGATATAATTCTCACTCTCTCCATTCTGAAGCCAGGAAGCCTCTAAAAATTTCTGCAAAACTTCTGATTTACAGTCAGAAAGTCAAAAAGTTGCTTTTCCTTTCCACAGCCCGAGTCTTTTCCTTTGCCAGAAGGGCAAACTCATGTCCTGGAGATGAGCAGAACACAGCAACAATATTCCAGCTCATAGAAAAAGGTCATCTCTTCATTTTTCATTTGCTTTTGTGTAATTCTCATTTTAAAATCAATTTGTATACAAAGCCAGTGTTCTATCTTCATTCTATAATGAATTCTATATTAATTCTCCTTCCTGTTTTGAGTTACGAGGAAATGGGAGAAACAGATAGGAGTGTATTTATAGGGCCAATAGTTGCTAATGTGTTTGGGGAGAACAAGGAAGAACACAATATGCAGGGTTGGAAATGCTCTAAATTTCAGCAGCAAGATGGTCATTCAGAATCTTGGACTACAAGTGAGTAGTTCTGGATGAAAATTTAGCAAAAGATAACTGAAGTAAAATACATTGCAATAGTTCAATAGATACAAAGGACCATACACATTTAATTGGAATAAAGGATTATCTAGAAAAGATGAAGTTGCTTCAGCAGCATCACAGGTCTAGACAGAAAAAAGCAGTGGCATCATGTAATCTGTAGGCAACAACTCTCCTTGTCAGGAACATCAAGTCCTCTTTCTAGCCCTGCAGATGCAGGAGGTAACACCCCAGCTCCAAGCTAAGTCATCATAAAACTGCTTGCTCTACTGAAACAGCACTTTATGGATTACTTGACATTCAGACCCTTTTTAAAATTAAACTATACTGATGGGAAGTTAGTCAAAAGCTTTAGAATGGATGTATGGATGGCAGGAGACTTCAGAGTCATAGAATGGTTTGGGTTGAAAGGGACCTTAGAGATTATCTAGGTGCAGCGCCCTCTTCCATAGGCAGGGACATCTTTCACCAGACCAGGCTGCTCCCAGCCCCATCCAATCTGGCCTTGAACACTTCCAGGGATGGGGCATCCACAGCTTCTCTTGGCAACCTGTGCCAGTGCCTCACCACCCTCACAGCAAAGAATTTCTCCCTAACATCTAATGTCAACCATCCCTCTGACAGTTTAAAGCCATTACTGGTGGCACCAGTCTCAACAGCGACCCCAAAGGAACATCGCTCCCTTGTTTTTCTCTGCAACTCACCAGTGCTATGTTGTGCAAACATCTCAGGAATATAACAGCCTTTCACTGAGCATGAGAACCAAAAAGAGTATCATTCAAATCACTCTGTCATTACCAAAACCTTTAAAATGAACCAATAAATATAGTTAGTGAAAGGAGGGGAGAAAGGATTGATACCATCCCAACACCAATGTGGTTCAGGAATTAGCAAAATGAAACCATTTCAAGTTTTCCAGAATGGGAAAGATGATCCAACCTGTCAAGATCCAGACCAACTGTGAAGGGTGTAGGAAGTGGAACTAGACCTAGGATTTTGTATTGTCCAAAGACTAGTTTCAAATTTAAAAGACAACAGTTCTGATAAACTAAATGTTAAATGCACATTCTACAAAAGCCGTACTTTTAAGTTCCTTCTTTTGCTGTCAAAAGTACCTACACACACACGGACATGCACATAAGAAAAGACGACCTTTCTGTTTATTCTTTAAAATACAACTTTCAGGCCACATGATCACAATTCACTGACAGTATTTCCATCCATAAGAAATCATCCCTTTTGGCATAACAATTCTCCATTTCAAGGGTAAGCACTTTCCCAAGTCTCAAATCTCTTGAAGAAGTTCCTTCTTTTCCTCAAAGTACTTCTGAAACCATTCAATATGTTCAACCTTCTGCTTAACAGTGAGGTATGGGTTTTTTGAAAGCCCACAGATGACTAGTTCCATGAAGTGGCGGATAGGTCCTTCCTTGGGAAAGCCTTCGAGGTGTTTGTCCAGAAAGATATGTTCATGAAATTCAGCATCATCCTCCATCCCTAACAGAAAGACAAAAAAAGACAAAATTTTTATCATAATATAACAGCAAGTTTAACAAAGTAAAAAATAATATAGTTTGAAAATAATCTTAAATTAGTAAAATTAATAGTTCTGCTCACATTTCTAAGAATATGTAATATTTAAATCAACTTTCTGGCTGGTAATCTTGATAAAAGCTGATGCTGGGGTGGAAGTAGGAGGAATAATTCTAATTATAAATCAATCTTCTTGCTAAAATCTGGTTTGTTCAAATACTTCTAAATTTTGATTCATCATTGGTACCACCTTTTAGATTGCAGGCACTTTCTTCATAAATTTTTAAAGAGAACACTGATTGCCTAAAATCTGTAGAGGATTAAAGAATACAAGCTAGTCTTGAACAAATGAGGGAACCTCATACAGTATCAAATACTGAACAGCTAACAAACACTTCCATGTCCATTCCAACTCACGCTTTTAACATTCTATTGCTATCAAGAGGGCACAGAAATTTGTTTTTCTGACACTTTCTGAATATGTGAGTGTACGATGATGTAAAAGTGCTGTGTATCTCACCAGCTGCTTTTCAGTTACAGTCATCACCAAAGATGATGCATTCAAAAGCCTCCAGAGGACATGGGACAAGGGATTATTGGAGATGGGGTAAACTTTTGTTCTTTGTCCTGCGGATTTTTTTGCTGTTGTTCATACTATGATGGTAGAGATAAAGACTCAGAACACAAATTCCTACATACAGAAAAAAGGCTGCTTTTTCCATTCCTAATTTTGAGGGAAAAAACAACAGGCAATCCAGGATTTGTAATGAAAGATTTTTCTTCAGTTATATACACATGAAAGTTTTTATTTGATCCCAAATTGCTTGCACCCTTAAATAAAAATCTTTTATTAGAGAAAAATACTGCACGGCTTCCAGATGACAGAAATGAGAAATCTATACCATACACAAGAGTATGGGGTACATGTTTTTCTAAGCTAGCTAGTTACGTTTTCCTATATTATTTGAGAAAATTAAATCAGGAGTATTAAAATTGAGGTAATTAAGCTACACAAGTTCTAGGCTTCCTTCTTTAGTAGAGCTTCTACAGTTCCAGAAGAAATTATGTACATTCTGGGATGGAGAAGTCGCTCAGACTGCATTTGTTAAGTTTGCATTACTTTTTTCCTTCATTAAACTTTAGATACTGCAATATCTGAAGGAGTTGAGAAATACCTGTATTTTTCCTAGAAACATGTGAGCGTATCAATACCAGTTGCACAGAACATTTACCTCCGTTGTTCTTGAAAAAATAATGTTTCCTTCTTCAGAAGCTCTCTCCTTGTTCCCTTATGTTCAAAGTTAAAATAAAAAAATCAGGTAATGTCAGCTTCAGAAAGTGTGTTTCTGCTGTGCTTGGAAAACTACGTCCATGGACAAGAAGCAGTGATGATCCTTTCATAACCCACACACCTATGCTGGCTTTCCCCCACCAAGGGGAGTTAGAATCTTACTGTACCTGGATGCTCCTGGTTGCTTTTTCAAACTAACGACCTTTCCAGATTTCCATACTTTTGCTGGTCTCAAAAATCCAAGAGAACTACAAACTCACTACTGAAAGAATCTGAGTAATGCTGACAGTAAAATTTGGCTTTCTGGATTCTCTTCTTCTGAGGGCAGTTACAGGGTATCAGGAGAGATTGTGTCTAATAAATAATTTCATCAATTTTCATCTTTAACCCAAAATAAAGAATTTAGAGTCTCACAAAAATGCAGGTCAGAAGGAAATATTACATTATGTATTCTGCTCTCCCTTTTGTCAAAGACTGTACATGGTTTGGGGGACGAAGTGTTAAGTCCAAATATTTCAGTTAGACCACGTATTCCAGTCCTCAAAAAAGTAAAGTGTGCATCACAAAAAAGGAGATCACAACTGCCCAAAGCATCAGAGGCTGAAACCTCTGGTGGGAACAGATTAGATGAGATAATGACTCCCCTCACCCCTGCAAGCCCTGACTCCTGCTGCAAGCCTGCCCCTCAGCCTCTCTTGCACTGTCCTCAGACACTTAATTTGAAAGAACATGCATGGCAGGAGTCTAAAGTAGAGGATTTTCTTTTCCAACCTCAAAACAAGACACGCTCTCTCAATATCCTATTTCCAACCCCCTACATACTACAAAACAGAAAGTCTAGGAAATTTCTCTAGCTAAAACACTAATCCTTCCAAGACATGACCAACCTTGTCTTAAAGATGTCAATCCAAACACAGATGTTCATCCCTTATAGAGAGTGCTGCTGACATGCTATAAAGATGACTGAGTATTCTGATCGAGTGAAAAATGTCCCTGTTCATGGCAGAGGGTTTGAACTAAATGATCTTTCAAGGTCCTTTTCAACACAAAGTATTCTATCCTTTTAGGGTTTTTAGATTTACATCAATCATGCTCTACAGTAGGTCCCTAGAACAGACACAGAGTTAGTAAAGAAACCCCGACACAGTGGTTGTGTAACTTTGCCAACCTTCTTGGCAAGATGGTCCAATGCTTCTCTGCTGGGAACAGCAGCTCAGGTAAACAGCAACTAGCCAGGACTCGGTGAACTTTTGCCTGCAGAAGCCATCAGAGGCAACTCAGGAATTAATTTTCTGAGACCTTCCTATCACTTGTGCAGTAACAATCTCTGGCCCACCAAAAGCATTTGCTCCTCATAATGAGGTGCTAGGGCAAATTAGCACCTACAATCTGCACTGTCCTTTTTAGCTTTTTGAGTAATTATGGTATAAATGCACAGAAGTAATAAATGAGGCACAAATAAATGTCTTTCCCAACTTTTTGCCATAGCAATTGTGGAGCAGCATTAAAGCTATTCAGAAGCAGGACAGGCAAGCAGAAAGAAGGAGGAGTGAGAACAATGTTATGCAAGCTATAGTAATGGTTTGCTAATCTGGTAAAAATTAATCAGAGGCTGGAGAGATGGCAAGGAAAAAAAAGGTAATTTTCTGCCTAACAGTGATTTCAACTGCACTGGACAGGGAAAGGAGGTGCAGGTAAGAGCAAACAAGAGGGCAGTAAGGTGTGTGGAGGGGAAGACTGCTGCTGGCCACTATAGCAAACAGTATGTCTAGCCACATCTTCAGATGTTCACACCAAAATAATTTCAAAAACCATGACCTCGCCCTGGTGCCATAAAGCACAGCACAGTGCCTTGGTGAAGCGCTCTAACGAGAACACCAGAGATGCTCTGGAGCCAAGAAAAAGAGTTATAAGAGGTTGTCTTTCTTTTTTATATTTAGTTTAAAACTTTAAAGGCTTTCATAATGCCTAAAGTTGAGTATACGTGCTTCCTCAACAGAAAATTTAATTGCACTTACATTTTTAAAGCCACATGCTTGTGGCATAGAAGAATAATCACACATTTCTGGATACAGAACAAGGTGAAGTAATAGCCTCCTATTGAGGGAAATGGCTGTTACAAAACTGCAAAATTACCAGCAGAAAGGGGCATCTTTCTTTTGCAAAGACACTGAAATTACAGTATGTGGATACACCCGGAGCGAGGTTCTCGTGCTTTTAACTGTGCTTTGACACACCTGATGTGATTAACAGCCAGCCTGTGGCTGGCAGTCTGATAGGACGGAATTTACTGACTTGGTATTTCACCCTGAGAGGTGACAGGTTTTGGAAGGCTCCACTGGAATTTTCCACATGACTAGTCTTTGTGGACAAATCAATAAGGATTCTTGTTTTAACTATATGTAAAGACTCTTTGTCCGTTCCCCGCCCCATCCCAGACAGCGCGGTTCCAGCCGCACGGCTGCAACTGGGAAACCATTGCCCGCCAAAGACATTCTGTCAACTGACGGCCCCAGACAGCAGGGTTCCAGCCACATTGCAACAACACAAAAACCATTGGCCACAGTGGTTTTAAGCTTGCAAAAACACGACTAGAGTATACTTGGATTGCTACATGATGGAACAGATCAATTCTGGGAGCAGTGATTAAATTCTGTGAAGAAACTGCCAAATAGGATGAGAATAAACATTAAGAAACAATGAAGCACATTATTCAATTTGCAACTCAGTATAGGACAGATTTTCAAAGACTCCCAGCTTCAGATACTAACCTGTTTTGCTCTCAGTAACTGAATCATTACAAAGCAGTTCTGTTTGATGTCTTTAAAGTCTTAAAAAAAACCCCAAAACCCACAGCCAAGCTCTCCCTGAAGTTATGAAGTCCCCTTTCCTATACTGCACACTTTGTGTAGTTGTTCTTCACTTCCTTAACATTCACTCTCTCTCTCTGCTGGCATAACTTCACACAGAGCTTTTTTTTTTATGGTAATAAAAGAAAATACTGTGCACAAAGATGCTTAATTAACATAGATGCCCAGAGTGAGTGAATATTGTGACTGTTTATTCTTATGAAACAGACAGAACAAAGGGAGCAAACAACTGTTTAACACTCGGCCTGCCCAGATATGGAACTGGCAGATAGTTGGTTGGGATCTGGCTAGACACTTGGTCCGAGAGCCACACCAAAGGACAGAATCAGCATTATAAAACACGTACAGCAGTTTTAAGATTCCCCACCTTCTGCTAGGAGCTTAATTTAAAGAAATTGCAGAGTAAAAGGTATTATGTAAGAGACTTGAACAGCCTTTTGGTGTTAAACACATGGAGGGGGGAGGATGGGAGGGAGTTGTCCCCTTTTTGGCTGCAGCCAGTCCTCAGATCAGCCAAACCACCTGCATGACTTCACCTGAAGAGTGCCAGAATGAGTTCATCCGAAGCATCTCTGATCTGGGACAGTCGGGAAGTTTTATTTGTTTACTATCAAAAGCATGACTCATAGCTGAAACACTATGTTAAAACAGTCAAAGGTCAAACACGCTCTAATTTTCAGAAAAGATAAATTGAGACAGATAATAAAAGCTCACAGTGCACATACCAACTTCATTGTCAATTGGGAACTCCCACAGGATTCCTTCTTTTGTCCACTGGATCATCTCCTCAAAACCGTTTCGGGGAGGCTGTGCAGTTACTGCTGCAACCTCCTTTGCAAACTCCAGATCCCAAATTGTTGGTGAAGACACTAAAAAGGGAATTTTGTAAAGATCTGTCAGCAAAAGACTTTTCACTAGCTAAAATGAAGTCCATTAACATCAATCTTTACAGAGACTAATGTTTTCAGCTGTGCAAATTTTTCTACCTTCAATACCAGCACCACCTTTCTCAAATGAGAATTCTCTGTTGACAAGAAAGTTCATTAAACTTGCAAATGTCTGATAAAAATATATTCTGAACTCCTAGGGGAGTATTTATTTTTATGTCTTTCACATAAAGTAATAATTTAATTTTTCCACAATCATTCTTTGGTTTTGTCTTTCAAAAACTGTGGATACAACAAATTCTGAACTTGACTGATGCACTGTGCTAAAGGAATCTTACTTCTACAGGAGTTTTCAGGTTTTTCACAACTACATTCTCCTTCAGGGAAACCACTTAAATCTATAAGTGATGACAATTCCTTCCCCAATGCTCTCAGTGTCCCAGTTTTTGTCTGTCGGGCTTGAGAAATCGTGATTTCCTATTCTTTTCACAAAGTCAAGCAGGTCCTTTAGGGATGCATCCTTCCTGATGCCTTTTTTTTTTTTTTTTTAAATCCAAGTGCAGTCATATTGCAGCAGTTACTCTTCTTAGGGAGTTCCTGTCCCTCCACCCAGGAGAACTGGTCACGAGCCCAGACTGAACCGCTTCGCTGAACTGAAGGGAACAAGCTGTTACCACAGGACAGGGAGGGACCTCTGGGAGTGCCTTGGGCTGCTGTCAAGTGAGCTGGTCTAAGCTGCACTCCCCTTTGTCTTCCTGCCTCCCTCTTATCAATTCACCCTAAGCTCCTTGGAACACAGATCTTCATGTGAATTCAGGTATTACAGCCCACTTGGACTGGATCATGGCCAATTAGCTATTATTTTACTACTTCTGACTCTAAGTACTTGAGGCCAATATATAATTTCATCTTTAGCTCAGAGGCTTACAACTCAACTGAATTTAAAAAAAAATCTCCCCACCTCCTTTAAGAGAAAACACAATGAAAGGGCAAATAGTATTTTTACATACAGAAAAGTGTTTGCAGTGGTTTTTCGTGTTAAATCAGAATACATTTATTCAAATTATTCCTTAAGAGGGAAATTTCTAGAACCATGTTACCCGGTTGACTACTTTGATTTGAGGGCTGCAGGCAGGAATAAAATACAGCTACAAGACAACATGAGAAACCATACCAGAATGAAATTATTGTCCACATCATAAAGAAACAAATAAATCCTCTAATAGAGGAAAGCAGAAACTAATTTTTCAAGCTTACAGTAAAGGTGATAAAGACTATATTTTAACCTCTGTGAAACAGAAAATAATACTGACATTATGTTAACAGTTACGAAGAGTATTTTCAGGATGACCATCTCCTTTCCAGTTAACATTCAAGTTTTCAAAGTCAATACTCAATACTTAAAACTTGCTTTTCTGTCATCTATTAACAATATTTTAACCCATTATCTCCATTAATATGAACCAAGACAGTGAAAACAAACGAATCAAAGTATCAAGTATCACACTAGTATTTCCCGAGATTAACGCCCAAAAAACTGTTTGTCATCAGGCTTAGTCAGTAAGCCAAGTAATCAGCTTCCTGGTGCAGAATATATTGTAGATTTTCCCAAGGCTACCTGGAATCAAACAAGGAAACACCACCCAAAAAGCTGAAAGAAGCTTACTTCTTAACATCTAATAACAAATACAATAAAGTCCACTTGCTCTCTTAAACAATTTTAAGGGTATTAGCAGTCTTCCAGCAAACTGAATTCCATTCTAATAAAAACTTTCATAGAGGTGGCTGTATTCAGAAAGTTCATAGCTGCTTGAAAATATGCAAATAGCACAATCTGACATTTTACTAAAAAAATTAAGTAATCAAATTAATATCTCTCTGCAGTTTCAAGTGTAAAAAAAAGATAAAAACTACTTAGCTAGAATCTGGCAAAAACTTACAGTTCTACTCTTGAAACAGAAACAAATACTCATCATTTTATAAGATATCAGAGAGGAATCTATTTCTGCTGCTGCAGCTCCTGGCTTTATATAAAGTTCTAAGTCGCTACACTGGCATAAAGTCTGTTTTTTAAAAGGGCCTCAGAATAGCTGAGGGAAAACAGCGTATTTAAGATCAGTGCTAACAATGCAGCCTTCATTGTTCACAAAGAAACGTGAGGGAGGGAGTTCTTCACATGACTTGCCCATATTCACACACTCTTAGCCAAACCCAGCCTGTACTAAAGCCCAGTCTTCATGAGTGAAAGCTATCCCTGCTAGGCAGCATTAAGCCTGCTCCTGCAGAGCTGTGACCTTCAGTGAATATGAAGGTGGGTCACACCTGTTTTGACTTTAGTTTGGTATCTTTTATCTCACACGAATTTTGGCATGTGTATTTGGTGGACAAGGAATTGGTTGGGTGGTCACGTCCAGATGGTCCAAGGCTCATGGACCATTTCAGGGCTCTATCCAGACCATTGATTCAATGGTCAAGAGCTCAAGGTCTGGATGGAGATTAGTGACAAAGTGCTGTCACTCAGGAATCCATACTGGGACCAGTATTGTTTAGTGTCTTTATCAACACCACAGACAGTGGGATTGAGTGCACCCTCAGCAGATTTGCAGGTGACGCCAAGCCAAGTGGTGCAGCTGACACTCCTGAAGAATAGGATGTCATCCAGAGGGACCTGGACGAGCTCAAGAAATGGCCCCATGGGAACCCCATGAGGTTCAACAAGGCCAAGTGCAAGGTGCTGCAGCTGGGTTGGGGCAACCTCCAGCATCTACAGAGGCTGGGGGATGAATGGACTGAGAGCAGCTCTGCCAGAAGGATTTACGGATACTGGTGGATAAAAAACTGGACATGAGCCAGCAATGTGCATTCACAGCCCAGAAAGCCAACTGGAATCATAAAATGAAGCATGGTTGAGAGAGGAGTTTCTGCCCCTCTGCTCTCATGAGACCCCACTTGCAATGCTGCATCCAGCTCTGGGGTCCTCAGCACAGGAGAGACATGGACTTGTTGGAGCAGATCCAGAGGAGGGCCATGAAGATGATTAGAGGGATGGAACATCCCCCCTAAGAGGAAAGGCTGAGAGAGCTGGGGTTGTTCCTTGCAGAAAACAAAAGGCTCCAGGCTGACTTTTTTCAATCTTTTCAATACTTAAGGGGAACTTGTAATAAAGATGAAGACAGAATTTTTTGTAGGGCCCATTAACAGGACAAGGAGTAGTGGTTTTAAACTAGAAGAGGGTAGATTCACACTAGACAAAAGGAATAAACTTTTTCAAATGAGGGTGGCAACATACTGCAACAGGTTGTCCAGAGGGGTGGTAGATGCCCAATCTCTGGAAACATTCATGGTCAGGTTGGGTGGGGCTCTCAGCAATCTGATCTAGTGGAAAAAGTACCTGCTCATTGCAGGGGGGTTGGATTCAGATGACCCCTAAAGGTCCCTTCCAACCCAAACCTTCTACAATTCTAAACACAGACTAAGAACTTTACAATAGGTGAAGCATGGTGTCATTTGTCAGCCACAGATGGGATCTTCCCAGCTTCATCTGGAACACTAAATAAAAGAAGGCCCCACAGCAACCCAAGTCTTGTGTAGTCTTGGGTTTCTACTACCCTGCTTATGCTTAGCCACCTGCAGGGTGTGCTTGTTTTCTTGGGATCACAGCCTCGCATTTCCTTGCAACTTGACCAGATAAGCTGGAGCCAACATACTCATCCTCCAGACTGGCTGACACACACAGAAATAAGACTGACCTTTGTGACAAAAAGCCAGTTATACCCTTCAAGTTCACTTACAGAGTACCCTGATCAGCACAGAAAACATTCCATTACACTGCATAGAAGTTTCACTTGGTAAAAATCAAAGCTACATCAAAGTAGTCATTTCTTTTATCAGTCTGAAAGCAGAAAGTGAACAGGTCATGTTTCCTCACAGAACGAATCTCTTGATATTCTAAAAATGCAGAACTTAGCCTCACTGCATTTTTCATTACTGAATTTCCACTAACCTGTTTTCAGTGCGTGCTCTGGTTCTGTAGAAGCCTTAGTGAATATATTAAGCCTCTTTCCTACTTTGAGACTTCTATAAACAGAAAAGAAAACCGATATTTAGTATTTCACAACACTTCACAACATTGCCAGATAACAAATTAAAAAGTACAAAATATTTTCATGAGCTAACAGATCTCTGGAGACAAAAAAAAAAAAAAAAGATAGTGACTCTCACTAAATCTTCGGGCTTTTAATCAGAAAAAGTGTTTATGACTTTATTATTTGTCTGTAACAGACCTTCTCAAAACATTTCCGTGTGAAAGAACGAGTATAAATCAAGCACTGTATTTGCAGTCAATTTTAACTGGAATATTTGGGAATCTGAACAAAGGTAAACAGTATCAAACCACAGTACTTAAGTGATTTTACAAAGTTGCGACTATCTGAAAACTTGGGGTTTTTCCCATTAAAAAAATATTGCACAATTCAGGAACGGAAAAGGCAACAGCTAAATCAAGTAATTCCTACTTTATGACATAAATAGCCCTTTTGGAAGATTACACAGCCACCTTCTCTGCCCTCCGGCAAACAATCAGAGTATATCCCTATGGTATATTTTCAATAGCATCACCCTGATGCTCTCTCCTCTGAATAGAAACATATTTCACTCTGACCATCTATTTTCAATCACATTTATCAATACCGTAAGATCATACTAAAAAAAAAATTATATTAAAAATACAGGAGTTCAACAAGTAATCAGATTTTTATAAATGAAAACAAAAACCAATGTCTTTAGAATCAATTATGCTTTTAATCATACCATCTTCCAGGTTTCCACTGAAATTCTAACAGTTCCTACATCTTGTTATTACATATTACACTGTTACCCTGGCAAGATTTACCCTTTCTGACCTTAAAAATCTACCCTTCTGGATTTACTGGAGATTTCTAATGGCCTCAACTACTTCTGCAAACTTGCTCTTGTCATATTACTTTTTAGTGATGAAACTACCCTGATCTATTTCAGCACAGAACAATCTAGTTACAGAGCCTTAAAAGAATGTTGATTTAGGATTATACTTTCCTATCTGTGTGTAACTCCCAATGACACCGGCCAAAGATACATGTCTGTCTTGGAAGAACATTTATTTTAAAACGACAAGTTTAAGTTACTATAAAGCAACATCATTCATTTCATTGCAATGTACTAACTTGACGTAAACTTAGGTAATCTTCCTAACCCATTCTTTTCCTACTATCAGTTGATAAGTAAATCCATTAGGTTTTCAGGTATGCAGGAGGGAACTTAGCCTGAAACTGGAGACAGTTTACTCACTACAGGGATTTTAAAAACAATTTTAGGGTGCTGTTTCTGTTTCTGCTATATACCAAGCACAGTTTCACCACACACAGTATACTGAACATCTACTAAGCCATAAACTTATGCTTTTCTTTTCCTTTGTTACCCAAATTCTGTCTTCACCATTATCTATCTAAACACAAGTGATTCCTTCAATTTCCAGCCCTAACCCCCCAGAAAGGGGATTAATTTGCAAAGTAAATTAATGACAAGAGAAGTTAATCTTACTAAAAACTGCTAGAGAAAGAATACATTGAGAAGGAATGCGATGATGAGCTGCCATGGGAAAACTGAAAGACTACAGGCAGGAAAGCATAGCTTACAGGAGTAAACCAAAAATGTAAGAGCACTCCTTAATTCACTAAAAATAGAGTGACCACGTAATAACAGCAGCAATCCAGCAAAATAAAGGTAAGGACTACTCTGAAATCACATGTCAATTACAAAGTTAATTTCACAGACAATCATAAGATCACCGATAATAAAGAATGACAGAATGAGGTGGTAATAAACACATAAAAAAATAAATAAACCAACTTTACTATCTCTTTAAAATCCCAACAGAATGGAGGAACCTTTTCTAAACATAGAATATTATCAAGTTTTCCAGATGAGGAAAGCAAGCTTTCAAAGCCTCCATTTCCCAAGAAGTTAAGAAAGTGACATAAAATTGTATTATGCATAGGCAAGAATAATTTAAACTAGTTAAAACAAGCACAATTACATTTCAGCACCAAGTACTTTTAATTATCTAAACTGTAATATTAAAAAAATGCACATTTATTTGATTAGCTGGTTACCATTAAATACCTTGTTCTCACAATTTATTTCAGCGCTAACAGTACTTTTCTTGAAAAATACTTAAGTAATTTCTACAAGCTCTGAAGTATTGCAACATGAATATGTACAAGCAAGTTTAAAATATTATCCATTAGTAACTGCATGCTCCTTCTACTGGAAGTGAACACAGCAAAAATACCTTCTGGAGTCCACAGACTGAGCTGATGATCTTCCAGGCCTTATTTTTTGACCATCCTCATCCAACTGCAAGGAAATGCGACCGGACAGCCTCACATTCCTCTGAGCTGGGGTCTGCCTTTTAACTGTCATTTCTGAAATAACGTTGCTGAAATTAAAAATGAAACGTAAAAACTCAACAAATTGACAAAGCAAGGAAGTTTGTCATATGTACTAACCAGAAACTCTATTCTCAATTGGTTTCATAAGCTTCTATGAGACAGAATTATACATTCCTCACAAAATACACCCATCTTTAATCCATCGAACATTCAAGTCTGATGTTTTAAACCATATGTAGCATCCTATATATGAAAAGTGCTACTTTAGCCTATTTAATCTACAATGAATGCCTTCTTCTAAATTATTTAGTTTTTAGCTAAAAAAAAAAAATCATATATCTGTATACCAATATTCACAGAGTGTACTAGCCATGTTTTGCTCAAGTAAATGGGGAATTTCTCTGGGTACAAGAAACAGGCTGAAAGAGGGAGGCAAAAATCACCAGTTTTTTGGACAGGAACCAACACTGCCCAGGGACAGAGCTGTGCTGCTGCAGACCAAAAGGACGCTTGCCTTCACACATCAGCTGACATGGGCCAATCATGCCACTCTAATAAGTAGGTCACCTTTCCTGATCCACTGCAATCTGTTGCATTGCATAATCATATTACAGCATTAACAGACCACATCTTCCTCCGTAATTCTGGAGTGAAAATCATACGTGAAGAGCAAATGCTCTGATCTCCTCCAGCATCGTGCACAGCTCGTTCTGATAGCAAAGGGCCAAACACAGCCCCTTTCTGCCCCTGCCCAGGAGCTCCCTTCACTGGCAATTCTGCTGGCTGGAAACAGCCAAGCTGGTAACTCCTCCTCACAGTCTCCTCTCCACCCAACCACTTCCAGTCACACACAGTCATCCCAAACTGCAGCGCTCAAGTTTTAAGACATAAATATGGTCTCAAAAAATAAAAATAGGCCAAGTCAAAAATACAGTGTTATCCATTTTATGAAAATCTGAATGAAATTCAAACTATGCTTTTGGCAGCTTAAGTCAAAAAACATTTTACTGACAAGAAAGAAGTATTTCTGGAAAATTGTGAAAGCTAATTGCCACAGAAACACAGCATGATTTCTCTTCAGTCTTAGATGTGGTTTCAAATGGCAGAACAAGAATAGCATAGCTCTTCTTGTACCTACTCTGAAATAAAGGCATCTGAAAACAAGTTTTAAATAATTTCACTTCATTTTAAATAAAAAGCAATCTCAGATTAGTTGCATATCTCACATTAGAAATTACTCTATGAAGTGGCTACTGGCATTAGTACGCTGGTGCTGGGCCAGAGGCTTGACACACTTAGCAGGGTCAAAGGGACATAATTCCTAAGGTCAGCCACACACAGCCCAGCCCAACAGCTTGACTCAGCTGTGACCTAAAAGGCTGGTGTGTTCCCGTGCTTCAGGGCAGCTCAGAGAAGCTCTCTTCCCTGACTTACTCGCAGTTTTGCACTGAAGATGTCAAAAGACTACACTACCAAGCTATCAGAACACACAGTCAATGGTATCATGTTCCTCACTAGGAAATCCTAATGTCACCCCAACATTGGTAGGCATATGAATGTTTCTGGCTGCAACATTCATCACTCTGTCATTAAAAGTACACCTGTACTAACAAAAGTAAAACTACAAAGATTTTTTAAATGCCTTTTGAAATAAAAACCATCAATTTCAGAAGTCACACTCCAACCCCAGTGCACCCATAGTGGTTAGATATTACATATTACCTCATGTTCCAAAACAACGTTAAAAAACAAAGTTCCTAAATACACCTGCCATCCAGAGATGGGAAGTAGTAGGACTTTTTTTAACGACCACAGACTCTCTCTCTCTTTCATGATTATCAGCCAATAATTATAATACTTAAAATGAAGACCCAAGAAGCTTTGGATATATTCTAGCCAAAGCTCTGAATTACTTTTCTTGTCCACCCAAAACAGCAGCTAAAATTGTAGAGCTGCAGATTTTATTTTGGTGCAGTGCTGTTGTGATTTCCATTAATTGAAACTTCAACCCACACTGAGAAAAATAAATTCCTGTATTGCTAATATTTTCCCCTCCTAGTGAATGCCCTGTCCTCATGCTTTCTACAAGGTGATGAGATGACTGCATACAACAGTGACCTCTGGAGGTCTTGCCACAATCTTGGTAAAAATAACTTGTACAAAAGATCTGGACAACATACAACTCATTACATATTATAAATCACAATAGTAGTATTCAGCTTTTTGCAGTTCAGCAATATGTGGCTCTACTGCTTGTGAAAGTATCTAATTTTTAAATATTGTAAATAACTGAGGAATATATATTGGCTTTTAAAATGTGTCAGCATACTGAATGCAAAACCTTTATAGAAAAAAATGGAAAGTTAAATTGCATGCATTCTTTTACTGTCACATAAAGGTCAACACAAAATAATCACATATGAACAAAAGTGAATGCTTTCTAATATATTAAAAACATTCTCATGCATTTTGTGGATTGAGGTATCATGGAGCATAAATCATGCAAAATCAAGTCTGAGAGCTGCTGGGCTTTGTAAAGTTAACAATTTTAAACACTAGTCAGAAACCCGAAAGTACTGTATTTATCTCAAAGAACTAAAAGGTCAGTACTAACTCTAAAAGGTTACTATAACCAAGTTTTTTGTCAGGAAAATCAGCACAAATAGCTGGTCTTTCTCGAAAACTCACTCACTGAAAAGAGTTACCTAACTCTTAAGAAAGAAAACTAAAACTTTTCAGCAAATGGCGGCAGAAGGAGAAGTGTATTTGCTGGGGGAAACAAGCTAGATCACAATGCTGCCTCAGGGAATAGAACTTGCCAACTCAGAGCACAGCAAGCCAGCCATGACATTCCAAAAAGGCTGGTTCTGGTTGAGGAAAATGCATTTTTCTAACAATAGCGCTTCATCCACAAGCAGGTCATAAAATATCGTAACATCATATCTTAACCCACCAATCAAAAATATAGAGGCATTATATAGCTGCAGCTTTTAAATTTCTGAAGAATTTAAACTCTCTTTCAAGAGAAAAAAACGCCTTTTTGCTTTGACTACGACTTCCTTAGTCACCGTCTTTCCTCCACTGCAGCCAGAGCTGGGTCAGTGCTTCAGGGAAAGTGCTGCAGGTGACGAGGCAGCAAGCCCGTGATGCCAACAGGCAGACAAACCACACCTAGACAAGAGCATGTGCACGCTGAGGAAGGAAGACAGGCACATTCCAGGTTAGCCACTGCACAGATTAGCTCAGTCAGTACCTCTATGGTCCTCCAACATCTCGGGTACTCAAGTACATTGGAATTACATTTAAGTTGGCCACCCACAGCCCATACCACTATTAAGACATTTGTGTACTCTGCCCTTCTAAAGAGCCCAGTGACAGAGAGGGAACAAGCTCCCTGGTAATTACAGGTCAATGCACATACACTCTATATAAACAGTCCTTATATCTGAAGAACAGATATTTTGCTTAATGAAGTTATTCACTGAGCATTGTACATCCCAGTCTCTGTGCAATCATCTAACTCAACCTGTTTGCAAGCATCTGTCTCTTTCTTCCTTAATTTCCACTCAGGCAGACATCAGCCACAAACACCATTAGCTCTGTTTGCAGTACACTGATAATCGCTCCAGGAGATCCTTTACTGATCCCTACAAGTAATAATACACATAACCTACAAATAATATTAAATGAGTCAAGCTCAGATCCTCGGTTGGGACAAATTCACTTCCATAGAATAAAACTAAGATAAGCTGCTTGCAGTTCACACTGTAAACAGACACAAAGAAAGGTTTCACATTTGTAGTTTGGTAAAGATCCAATCTGCTGTTTGGTTCAGCATTTCACCTGGATTTAACGCCTTCTTTTCTGACTAGTTATTTGAATGCTAGCTGAAAAAAAATAGAATGAAAAATCTGTCTTTAGCCACCATCCAAAAGAGCCGTATGCACAACTGTTTGAGTTTCCAAACAAATGTTTCTCATCTGTTTGAAAGTCACACTGGAAACAGAGTTAAGCCAAGAGATGAGTTTCATGCGTTGACTGGAAACTTTCGAAAGGAAGGGTGGGGCTATAAACAGAGCTGCTCTAGTTCAGCTCTGCAGAGCTGTCATGAAAATTCACTAGTCCAGACAGAACGTCTGAAACGTCTACAAATCCGTCCATTGTGCGAGAATTTTGGAAGCTTGCGGCAAAAAAAAAAAAAACAACAAACAAACTCACAAAAAGAGCTGTTACTTTGCTAGCCTGTGCAAGAAAGCAATGATCCTGGGCATGAAAGCAATTCTGTTTCTGCAAAACCATTTTAGAAAGATGATGGCAAAATTTAGAGAGTTTCATATAGCCAGACCAATAATGTTACTAATACTCATTAATCCCAAGGATAACTGTCCAAAGGTATCTTTCAGGGCCATCTTTTAAACAGAGAAGGCAAGTCACCTTCAGGATGACACTTCAAAATCAGAATTTCAAACATAATTGAGAAAAAACAATCAATACACAGACCGTAGGTTAATAATTCCCCCCTTCTTCTGTTTATCTGTGGTTTCTTCATGTCTTCTTAGTTGTGCAAGGAGTTCTGATTCTGTCTGTTTCTGGTTGCGTGGAAGGGAAGATGCAACTGCAGAAGCAGCCTTCACCAGTTCTGGATTTAAAGGCTTGCCTCTGTAAGAGACACAACAGATACAGAAACAAACAACAAAACAAAAGTCTTTAATATATTGAAATTGTCATTTCTGTACTGCCATTTTATATCTTAATAACTCAGAAGCTAGTCAGATACTTTCTCAAATGGGGGTGGCCACCATATTGCCCTAATCATCAAATGCCAAATGACTCTGACAAGCTCTTGTTCCCCAGCCTGGGGAAATGGCAGCCCTGTGCCATTGCACAGCCCCTCAGACACACAGCTTGGAGACCACTGGCAGGACAGACCTGTGGGGTGATAAATACGATGTAACACATTGTGGACAGGAGCAGTTCCAAAGACTTGACAATCATGATACCATTCTCAATTTTTTTTCTTTCTTTTTCCTCAGTTTCACTGTGTTTTATCTGAACAGTATTTTCCTTCTCCCATTAAAATAACTTTCCACAGGCAGGTGCTAATGCTACCCTTCCACAGTCTCACTGTAGAAAAAGGCAGCATATGATAGACTGCATACAGCACCTTTTGCCCAGATTCTCCCCTGTGATTTACTCCAGACTGCAACTGTGCACCACACTCCCTTACAAGATTCTTTTCTACTGTTGGAAATGGGATTTGATGGTTTACTTTGTCCTAAGTAATGAAAAAAAAACTGAAATAAGGATAAAGCAGGCTAAGAAAAGTTGGTTATACTTTACCGTTGGGTGTCTTCTGCAGTTCCCTGAGGCAAAGAACCTTCACTGTCTGGGCCTTCCCCCCGGTTCAGGGCTTGCTTTTTACTCTCACTGGCTTTTAATTGTTGGAGTTTCTTCCTGTAGCTCACTTCCACTTTCATGTTACCAATAATGTCTAACAGCTGCTGCTTTGGTGTTTCTGCTCCATCCTCCTGCCTCTTTGATGCCTCTTCAGGTGAGCTGTCTTTAGAAGCAGCAGATTTATCTTTGTCAGTAGAAAGCACGCTGCTTGTGCTGAAGAGTTCCTGTTTGCTAGATGATACACAAAGTTAGACAACAGAAGTTACAAATAGGGTCCAAGGCTGAAACCTACAAAAAAACTCAGAACAACAGTTACAACTGTCTAGGCCCAAGTGAGTGCAACCTGAGTATGTTAAGTACATGTCAAACATGTACCTTTTGACTTTTGAGAAGGGCTGGGACACCATCTCAAACTCCTACTTATGGTTTCCTCATCAAAAATATGAAGTAAACAACTTTACACACCATTTATTTGCGGAGGAAATAAAAGAACTTAAAACTTTTCAAGTATTTCTGCATTAGGTAGCAGAGGAAGTTTGAATTTACTGGTACCTAATACTTAAAATTCATTGGTACTATAGAAAACTCACTGAAACTCTTAATATGAGTCAATAAAGAGATCACTCACAGCCATCTGAAAAAAGACTGTACACACACACTTAACTTCACATGTTTTCACACCTGTGGCACTACTGCAGATCACATTCCCCTACTCTGCAACACGGGTTCTGCTGCAAGGTAACCCAGCACCAAACAGAAAAGTTATTTGCGTTATAGCTTCTCTGCTTAGTTTAGCACATCTTTGCAAAGAAGCTGAAACTGACACAGTGCAGCTGAGGATGTGAAGCCAGGGACAGCAGGGAGCTGCTCAGAAGATTCTGCAACACAGACACAGCTACAGTCTTTAGAAAAACCTATTATAAAATTCAAAGAACTGTTCTCTATAACATTCTAAAATGCATTATTTAAACCTTTACATTCACAGCTACTTACTTTGTTTAAAAGTCACTCTCAAGTAACAGAAATAAAGAAAAGAATTAAACATTTATTTTCATTCAAATTAAAAAACTTCAGTATATCTTAAAACACTTCCACAAATCTGAAGGAATTGTGACATACCGTTTCTCCTCACACACATCTCTCTTTGGCTAAAAAAGGAGTATCTGCCAGTTTCAGCAGGCATCACACTTGGGTCACTCTGCACTTAATAAATTGTCAGCATTAAACCCTAAATTTCAATGCTGAGAAGCAACAGGAAAACTTAAGGAAAGCTTCAGAGCCTCATTACTGGGAAGATTGTAGGAGCCCTGCTGTTTTACATTGCATTGTTTGGCACAAGTCTTTGACAAACTCCTTTTTCATTAATTCAGGCTGCATGCTCCCTAAAACTCTGTAACCATTCAGAAATCATAGAACCATAGAATGTTAAAGGGTTGGAAGGGTCCTTACAGATCACCTAGTCCTAACACTACCCACCATAGGCAGGGACACCTCTCACTAGACTGCCACTCAAGGCCTTGAACACTGCCAGGGTTGGGGCATCCACAATCTCCTTGGGCAACCTATTCCAGCATCTCACAACCCTCAAGCAAAAGCACTTTTTCGTAATACTGAACCTAAATTTCCCCTCTTTCCACCTGTACCCATTACTCCTGATGTAATTTGTACCCATATTCCTGACGAAGAGTCTCTCTCCAGCTTCCCTGTAGGCCCCCTTCAGATACTGGAAGGTTGCTATGAGATCTCTATGCAACCTTCTCTTCTCCAGGCTGAATTGCTCCAGCCTTCCCAGTGTAATCTTTGCCTACAGCGTCAGAAAAGCACAGCAAAACTTAAAGCCTCAAGCACTTAAAGCCAGCAGTGCATTGCAGTTTGTATCCCTGTATTTCACCTACCATCCAGTCTGCCTTCTGCTGGGGAGCTTGGCCTCAGAAAGCAAACACAGCTACCAAAGCATCCGAGCTGCTTTGTACATGAGGCCATCACAGCATCGGTGCATGTTCAAAAATATCGAGGAGCTTTGAAATTTAAAAAAAAAAAAAAAAAATGAACGCACAACTGAGCTACCCTTAAAAGCAGATGAAAATCTTTTAGTAAAAACGAAAAAGAACTCCCAAATACTGCTCTTAGCCCGTGCTTTGGGCAAGTACAGCAGTGCCCAACAGGCACCGCCGCTCTGCTGATACAGGCTGCAAAATTATGGTCAGGTCACACATGCGGATCGTTCACACCGCTCCAAGACGGGAAGGCCGGCAAGGAAAGCAATACGAGAAACACGGCCCACGCCACTGCCCTCTACCCGACTCCATTCCCCGGTGCCCTCTCCCCACCGGTGCCACCGCCACCCAGCCCCGGCAGGACACGCGAACCCCGTCCCTCTGAAGGCCGCGCCTTGGGGCACGGCGGGGCACGGCCCG
>VYXC01007716.1:666154-707717 GCA_013397175.1 Platysteira castanea
GGGAATGTTGTGTAGTTACAGCTGAGAAAAGCAGCATTAGCCCTCACCATAGTGGTTTAGGTCACTATATGCCACCTCAGAGATCCAAAAAGCTGGGATCATGAAAAGTGACAGCTTAGGAGAGTATCTCGGGAGTCACAGCAGTTCTTCTGTACACACAAATTGTTGTTATTTCAGGGTATGCAATTCCTAAATTAATCCCTTAAAACAAAACAAAAACCTCCCCACAACAACAACAACAACANGCGCGGCCCCTCGGGCAGATGCGGCTGCGTGCGCGGCCGCCCGGGAGAGGCGCCGGGCCGGGGTCGGGCGAGCTCTGCCACCGCCAGCCTCCGCCGAACGCAGGCCGGGGCTTCCTGCTCCAAACGGGCGGGTGCTGGCGGAACGGGAGTCCTGAGCCTTCCTCCTTAAGGAAGGCTGGAGCTGGCGGTGTGGCCCAGGAGCGGTCTGTGCGCTCCCGCCGCCAGCACGTGTGACAGCCCGCGGTGAGCCCTGCTGCTGCTGCCCTGCTGCTGCTGCCGCCGGGGTGCCGGCCTGCTGTGACCTTGGGAAGCGGAGCTACGGCCTGCCCACGCGGGCTATGGCAAGGAGCAGCGCTGCCTTCTGGGTGCATCTCGGTCTTTGGAGAGTGCATCAGCAGAGAGAAACATCTGGGCCTGAAATAACTTCTGCGGGGAGAGGACTCTGCAGGACCTGTTACACTAACTAATGCTTCTGTGTTTCCAGGTTTGAGGCTTGGATTTGCTTTGGAAAGTAACAGAGCAGTTGCTGCCTCGTTCTACCTACAAGCAACTTTTAATATAGTATTATTATTGCAACAGGAAAAAAAAGGTATGTACTTATATAATACTAGTTTAGTTTTGACTAAGACTTAAATCTTCTGAAAGTGGCACTGTGCTGATATGGATCAGACAGCTAAATTTCCCTGTCTCTTAAAAGGTCCATATTTTTATAGGCATATACTTTTTCCTTCTGCTGCCAAGTTTTCTGTGGGTGATCTGGCACGTGCTCCCTTTGGGGACTGGCACGAGTCGATAAGCACTCAGCGTGATGAAAGCACTGTACATTTTACTGAACACAGGCAATTGTTGCTCTCTAATAATTCCTTTCATTCAAAGTCTGTCTCGATGATTTCTTTTCCCCTAAATAAGGAGCAAAACTGCAGAGTGCAGTGTGAACACTAATGAGATATATAGGATAACAAAGGGTAATTGGGCCTTGGAGCCTCTGTTTGGAAGTAACACCTAGTGCGTTGTGCAAAACAGTTCAAATCTGAAGCCACAATTGTGAAATTGCATGTGTTAGTGCCATTTATTGCAAGAGCAATGTTTTATTTCGTTTTAAACTCATTATATTTAGCTTTATGTAACAGATTGGATGGGTAAAGTCACTGAATTATAGTATTTGGCCTACCGGTGTATATTTTAATGTTCAAGAATAATAAATCTGTTTAGAGACAGGCTTTCTTGAAGTCTTGGTTGTATTCAAGTGTCAATGTTTCTTGTACAAAGAATGTGGTTTATACAATGTGTCTTTTTTATGATTCTATCAGTTCAGCCTGCTGGGAATTATGTTTCCCATTCATATTATGCCAAAATATCTTTTGGGAGGTAACAGGCTTCAAAAGAGGCATTACAGTAGGTAGAGGAGTGAAATTGTTCTTTTTACTGATGTACTGTGCTTGAAGACAGGCTTAAAAGCCAATGAGGCACTAATTCACATGTGTATTTGTGCGGGTTTTAAGACTCATGCAGCTTTTTGACAGCCCCACCAGTGAAGTGTCTCGCTCAGCAGCACGGTTCTGAAACAGTAGGAGCTCTTTGGCTGAGTTATTTTACCCCAGATAAATAAGCTTGTTTTAACTGCTCGCCCAGTGAAAGTATCTTGCTGCAAACTTGAGAACTGAATTCATTTGAATGTTTTAATTTCCAAGTGTCACATTTGTATTTCTGCTTTCCAGCTGCCTTCCTGAGAGATGAGGTGTAATGCTTATTTATAATATTCTGGTGTGGGGGGGACTTGCACTAGGAACATGACAGCCAGACACAATTCAAGATGTTCATGTACATTCCCTTTCTACTCCTCTTCTGAAAACCACCTAATGTGCCTGTATCATCATGGGTAGAGTTTTCTTAGCTGCTCTTCACCATGAGGAGAGGAGATCCTCTGTTTTGCTTTATAGGTGAGGAGCTGAGACAGGCATGAAATATTCCAGCCTTAGACACCTGAGGGAAGACTATGCTTTTATAGTCAATATGAAAGTAACTCTCAGCACTGTTCCCTGGATGTATTCTTTGCTTTCATTTGAGAGATCCAGGGAAATAAGAAGCTGCAAAGCCCAAATAAGCTGAAGCTAGGCAGTGATACTTCAGGAGACCTGCCCAATGCAGCAAAATTGGTCAAAATACATGCTAAGTCTCATTTCTGACTGTCTCTAAATGGAAGAGTGGATCTGAAAGCATTCCTGTGATGCTTTTGCCTGTCAAGTTGTAAATTGTGTATGTTTCATCTTTCTCTTCCCTCAGAAGACAAGTGTCTCCATACCTACCAGGGAACGGGAGAGTTTGCTCTGAAGTAACTGATAAACAAGTGTGAAGCATGAGGATCAACTCTGCTGTTCAGGCTGCTATTGACCTCACAGCAGGTGCTGCAGGTAATGCTGGAGAGAACTTAATTGCACAGAACTTCTGAGGGATGGTTTTAATGCCTTTGACAAATATAAAAGCAGTTTCCAGTTGCTATAAAAAGCCTCACCTTCTGTGTTTTAAGGATATGAGGAGAAGCAGTGACCTCAGCCAGCGTTGTAACTGTATCGCTATTGCTCCTCCTTGGTGAAACTCCTGCCACACAGTGAAGAAGACCTTACTTTGACTAATCATTTTCTGTAAGGAGGTTTAAATTCTCCTGCTTACACGCGTTTAAGAATCAGTCAGAGTATCCACAGAGTTTTGGAAGGAAGTCAGTGTGTGAGTGATTGAGGTGCTGCTTTTGTCACAGGAACCCTCCCTAACTGAAGAGACAAGAGGCTATCTGTAGGGTTTCTGGCTCAGACAACATCCTGGTGTGAATCTCTAAAAGCTGTGAAGCTCAGTAATAGAACTGATGATGAACCTGCATAACTGACTTCTGCTTCAGTCTAGTTTATATAAATTTTGCTGGACCAGTTGGGTGGAAATGGTTGCACTGTCTCACTGACGTTGCCATGTTGGTAATGTCTGTGGCTGAGGGATGTAGTTTTGAATTCTGCGAGGGAAAAGGGGTCTTCGTGACATTTCAGAGTTGACAGTGTTTATATGGAAAAGGTGGAGGATTTTTACTATTGGAACCAGTTTAGATAATTTTATGGATTTTTTTCCCCATACAAAAACTATTACAGTCTTTTTATGACAGTGTTAACGCTGTGAATATGACAGTATTAATGGTGTTAAGTGCATTCAATGGTAGTTATTTGAGGTCATTTCTCAGAGTAGAGGTTAACAGTGCAGTGAGAAAGCAAGGGNAGCTGAAACACAGCCCAGCCCCAGATTAAACAGAGCCCAGCCCCGCCGCCTGCCCAGCCCGCGCCCTCCCCGGGGCCACGGCGGGGCCGCGCCGCCTCCATCGCCGCCTATTTCGGGGCAGAGGNCAAGTCCACTGTTGCAGTCCCTGCACTCGTTAGAAAACATAATTAAGTAAGCAAACAGCTCATTCCTCCAGCAAATTCATAACCTGGTTTTACCTTCCTCTCCAGATGCAGTCTTGACTACCTGATAATTACTGACATATTGAGGCAAGCAAATTCTGAACAAGAATAAATAAGTCATTTGGCTGTCTGTGGGTCATAGTCCTTTGCCTAGGATCTAAGCAACCTCTAATCCCTTCTTTGATTCAGTAGGACTCTTTTCCCCACCATTGCCATGTTATTATTAGGACCACACTTGTCTGAATGTTCAAACAGATCTGACTTCTTAGGGTTTCTGGTTTGTTTTCATTTTGTAGTTGGGTTGGGTTTTTTACGCTATTTACTGCTGGCTGGGAGAATGATTTTTTTTCTTAATATTTCAGATAATAAATAGGACTCTTGGTCCTTATCTTGATGCTTACAAAGTTCATTGCTGCAGATTACTAGGCTTTTTGAGCCAACTCCGATGACAGCCTCTTTAGAACAATTCTGTCAACTCCCAATTTTTCAGCTTTACATTTCCAAGACCATTCCTGGTTTCCCTGGACATCTTCCAATAGCCATTATTTCATTACAGGAACCTAGCATATGTCCTGTATTAATATCTACCTGACTTCCCTACAAATAACACTGGCTGAGCCTTCCCAGCTCTGCTTTTCATTTGAAGCTTACATGGGTGTTACTGGTCTGAGCCAGCTACTTTTCTCCTTGGTTATCCTTCCAGAGCAGGCAACTCTTCATGCTTCCTTGCATGGTTTGCTCTGAAGCTTTTAATGATCGGGAATGAGGTTTTATGGCAGCTGGATCCAGTGTTTCTCTCAAAGGCCTGAAGTACCTCTTTGCAGAGAAGCAAGAACAATGTTATACAAATGTGTTTGCAAAGAGTAAAATGGATTGCAAATAACACAAGTTAAACAAACACTTGTTTACCCTTCTCCCCACTTACAAGAACTAATCTTATTTGGACTCACACATCAGTTTCCATTTCAGTTACTTTGTTACCTGCATTTAGGTAATTTAAGGTATGTGCATGTCAACTGTGCTTTGGTTAAAGATCAGCTTATATTTTAGTACAGTTCTTCTCTCTTGCTAAAAAACAAAGTCATGAACCCTATATAAGGTACATCTATCATGTGCTTCTAATAGATTGCTATCACTGTACACTGTTTCTTACTGAAAAAGTGTAACATCAGCTCTTCCTGGAAAATACAGAATTGAGTTAGATCTTGCAGAAGAACACTGCGCTGTGAGCAAAATGGTCATTGATGACACTAATGGAAATACCGCACAAGTTTTCAGGGTATTGACCTTGCAGTTCAGTTTGGAAAAGATAACATATTGAGAAACTTTGCCCTTTTGCCCTTTTTCAGCTTATACTCAACACTTTCTTCCAGTCTCTGGAAGGAAATATACTTAAGAGCCATCTGGAGTTTTGAAGTCTTTGGTTATCAATTTATCATGTATAATCATTTTAACGCTCTCAGCAGTGTTCCTCTTGTCCAGGAGGAATCACTTGATTACTCATCTTTCAGGGTCGGGATTTTATTGTTATTACTGGAATGTAAAATCAGAGATGGCTTCTAAACCACTGCATTAACAGGCAAAGGAAAATGTTACTTAACTCACTGATACAAGTGATACACTGATTGCAGAACAATACCTTTAATTCAGTACGAGTTTATAAAAGTGAGCTGATTCATTTAGATGCTTGCTTTTCATGAGATAAAGAAATGCTTAATGAGAATCATGCTGTTACTGCTCCTTTGCCTGATTTTTTTTTTCCTAAGGTAACTAAATTCACCAGTGACAATTGATGCCACTGTGCTAAAATCAGTGCACTTGTCTTTTCCTGCAGGGAATTAATTAATCTTTGCTTTCTGTGTGATTTTCCTAATACTGGTGCTCAAGCATAAGTGTTGCAGTTGTGATAACCTTCAGCCACCCCGTTAACTTCCACTGCTTGCCTAGGTGGAACAGCCTGTGTGGTGACTGGCCAGCCCTTTGACACTGCAAAGGTGAAGATGCAGACGTTCCCCAACATGTACAAAGGACTTGTTGACTGTTTTGTCAAAACCTATAAGCAAGTGGGGTTTCGAGGCTTCTACAAGGGAACCACACCAGCACTTGTAGCCAACATTGCAGAGAACTCCGTTCTGTTCATGTGCTATGGATTTTGCCAACAAATTGTGAGAAGAATTGTTGGAGTAGACAGGAAAACAAAGCTCAGGTTAGTAATAAATATCTGGTTTGTATTTTAAAATAAATAAATCAATAAACAATCATGGGATTGCTACTTGCCAATACTCTATTGTCAGAATGCAAGTGATGTCCCAGGCTCTCCCCTGACAGTGTACAGTGTAGTAAATTTTGGAATATAGGCCTTAGTGTGACAATATGTTGTCTTATATAACAGAGCCATCTACTAACCAGTCACTGCAGCTGGCTGGTTTAGATGATCACAGCTTAACCGGAATATTAAAGGCCTGGAACATTTTTACCAATGGGATTAAGCACTGCAACCTGAAAGTTAGTATTCCCTCAATACCTAGGTTNAAAGCTGTGAAGCTCAGTAATAGAACTGATGATGAACCTGCATAACTGACTTCTGCTTCAGTCTAGTTTATATAAATTTTGCTGGACCAGTTGGGTGGAAATGGTTGCACTGTCTCACTGACGTTGCCATGTTGGTAATGTCTGTGGCTGAGGGATGTAGTTTTGAATTCTGCGAGGGAAAAGGGGTCTTCGTGACATTTCAGAGTTGACAGTGTTTATATGGAAAAGGTGGAGGATTTTTACTATTGGAACCAGTTTAGATAATTTTATGGATTTTTTTCCCCATACAAAAACTATTACAGTCTTTTTATGACAGTGTTAACGCTGTGAATATGACAGTATTAATGGTGTTAAGTGCATTCAATGGTAGTTATTTGAGGTCATTTCTCAGAGTAGAGGTTAACAGTGCAGTGAGAAAGCAAGGGGTAACAGCACAAGTCCACTGTGGCAGTCCCTGCACTCTTTAGAAAACATAATTAAGTAAGCAAACAGCTCATTCCTCCAGCAAATGCATAACCTGGTTTTACCTTCCTCTCCAGATGCAGTCTTGACTACCTGATAATTACTGACATATTGAGGCAAGCAAATTCTGAACAAGAATAAATAAGTCATTTGGCTGTCTGTGGGTCATAGTCCTTTGCCTAGGATCTAAGCAACCTCTAATCCCTTCTTTGATTCAGTAGGACTCTTTTCCCCACCATTGCCATGTTATTATTAGGACCACACTTGTCTGAATGTTCAAACAGATCTGACTTCTTAGGGTTTCTGGTTTGTTTTCATTTTGTAGTTGGGTTGGGTTTTTTACGCTATTTACTGCTGGCTGGGAGAATGATTTTTTTTCTTAATATTTCAGATAATAAATAGGACTCTTGGTCCTTATCTTGATGCTTACAAAGTTCATTGCTGCAGATTACTAGGCTTTTTGAGCCAACTCCGATGACAGCCTCTTTAGAACAATTCTGTCAACTCCCAATTTTTCAGCTTTACATTTCCAAGACCATTCCTGGTTTCCCTGGACATCTTCCAATAGCCATTATTTCATTACAGGAACCTAGCATATGTCCTGTATTAATATCTACCTGACTTCCCTACAAATAACACTGGCTGAGCCTTCCCAGCTCTGCTTTTCATTTGAAGCTTACATGGGTGTTACTGGTCTGAGCCAGCTACTTTTCTCCTTGGTTATCCTTCCAGAGCAGGCAACTCTTCATGCTTCCTTGCATGGTTTGCTCTGAAGCTTTTAATGATTGGGAATGAGGTTTTATGGCAGCTGGATCCAGTGTTTCTCTCAAAGGCCTGAAGTACCTCTTTGCAGAGAAGCAAGAACAATGTTATACAAATGTGTTTGCAAAGAGTAAAATGGATTGCAAATAACACAAGTTAAACAAACACTTGTTTACCCTTCTCCCCACTTACAAGAACTAATCTTATTTGGACTCACACATCAGTTTCCATTTCAGTTACTTTGTTACCTGCATTTAGGTAATTTAAGGTATGTGCATGTCAACTGTGCTTTGGTTAAAGATCAGCTTATATTTTAGTACAGTTCTTCTCTCTTGCTAAAAAACAAAGTCATGAACCCTATATAAGGTACATCTATCATGTGCTTCTAATAGATTGCTATCACTGTACACTGTTTCTTACTGAAAAAGTGTAACATCAGCTCTTCCTGGAAAATACAGAATTGAGTTAGATCTTGCAGAAGAACACTGCGCTGTGAGCAAAATGGTCATTGATGACACTAATGGAAATACCGCACAAGTTTTCAGGGTATTGACCTTGCAGTTCAGTTTGGAAAAGATAACATATTGAGAAACTTTGCCCTTTTGCCCTTTTTCAGCTTATACTCAACACTTTCTTCCAGTCTCTGGAAGGAAATATACTTAAGAGCCATCTGGAGTTTTGAAGTCTTTGGTTATCAATTTATCATGTATAATCATTTTAACGCTCTCAGCAGTGTTCCTCTTGTCCAGGAGGAATCACTTGATTACTCATCTTTCAGGGTCGGGATTTTATTGTTATTACTGGAATGTAAAATCAGAGATGGCTTCTAAACCACTGCATTAACAGGCAAAGGAAAATGTTACTTAACTCACTGATACAAGTGATACACTGATTGCAGAACAATACCTTTAATTCAGTACGAGTTTATAAAAGTGAGCTGATTCATTTAGATGCTTGCTTTTCATGAGATAAAGAAATGCTTAATGAGAATCATGCTGTTACTGCTCCTTTGCCTGATTTTTTTTTTCCTAAGGTAACTAAATTCACCAGTGACAATTGATGCCACTGTGCTAAAATCAGTGCACTTGTCTTTTCCTGCAGGGAATTAATTAATCTTTGCTTTCTGTGTGATTTTCCTAATACTGGTGCTCAAGCATAAGTGTTGCAGTTGTGATAACCTTCAGCCACCCCGTTAACTTCCACTGCTTGCCTAGGTGGAACAGCCTGTGTGGTGACTGGCCAGCCCTTTGACACTGCAAAGGTGAAGATGCAGACGTTCCCCAACATGTACAAAGGACTTGTTGACTGTTTTGTCAAAACCTATAAGCAAGTGGGGTTTCGAGGCTTCTACAAGGGAACCACACCAGCACTTGTAGCCAACATTGCAGAGAACTCCGTTCTGTTCATGTGCTATGGATTTTGCCAACAAATTGTGAGAAGAATTGTTGGAGTAGACAGGAAAACAAAGCTCAGGTTAGTAATAAATATCTGGTTTGTATTTTAAAATAAATAAATCAATAAACAATCATGGGATTGCTACTTGCCAATACTCTATTGTCAGAATGCAAGTGATGTCCCAGGCTCTCCCCTGACAGTGTACAGTGTAGTAAATTTTGGAATATAGGCCTTAGTGTGACAATATGTTGTCTTATATAACAGAGCCATCTACTAACCAGTCACTGCAGCTGGCTGGTTTAGATGATCACAGCTTAACCGGAATATTAAAGGCCTGGAACATTTTTACCAATGGGATTAAGCACTGCAACCTGAAAGTTAGTATTCCCTCAATACCTAGGTTGTTCTGATTTTTCAGGGGAGGTAGTGGCTCTTCTTACAGGGAGGCATATTAAGGAGAAAAGGCACTTCTCTAATATTTTCTAATATTGTCTTGCTTTTAAAAATGTATTTATTTAGGGTTCAAAAGCTTGCTCAGCCTACAAACCCTTTACCTTTTCCTGCCCACTAAAATGTAGGAGGTAGGCCTACCAGCAATATGCTTCACTTCTTCACCTTCTTTTGTGATCATCCTAGGAAGTAGACCACAGATGTGCAGAGGTCCTAGGATCATCTCCTCAAGTGACTAAGGCAGCATGGTCGTGCTGGATGTAGGGAAGGTAGTACAGGAAACTTTGAAACAGTACTACTCTGTCTTTGGAGTAAGACACAGAATGGGAATGTAATTTGAGTATGTAGCAATAGCAAGCACCTTTGGCATCTGACTGTTCTTTCCTTGGTCAAGTAGTGGTGCTTTTCAGATCCAAGATGGCTCTTTAATGCCTTGTTGCTTCAAGGTCAAATAGTGTGACTGCAGAGCTGTGCTAGGACAAAACATTACAGAATTTAAGTTTACTTGGAAGATTCTCCCTTGGTGCTGTTTTCTTGTTCTCTTCATCTGGATCATTGTGGGGGCACCTTATTGACATACATGTCAGAGAGAATTGTATTGATATGGTCTTCAGCAGGGCCCTCATGAGAACATGTGGTCTGTCCAGGACATCCCACCCATTCTTACTATGGAAGTGTCAAGCAGCCCTTGTAGTGTTCTGGAGGCAAGGGAAGCAGCCCTGACAAGCTGGCTAACTTCCAGACATGCCAAGTAAAAAACTACAATTACCTTCATTGCCTCTGCTGTTTTAGAAACTGTCACATTATCTTAGCCTGAAGAAGAAAATGCATCAAGTCACAAACTGAGGTGAACCTGGTCATTTTTTTTACCCATGTATAAGCAACTGCTTCCCACTTTTTCATTATTTTATAATGTTTCAATTTTCTCAAAAGCAGCCACAATATTTTAGTTTTAAGTTACCTTTTCAGTTCATACATCTGAATGGCTTGGAAATAAGCTTGTCTAGCCTGCTTGTGTTTAGGGATACCCTGGTCAGTGTGTGAAGCCTGGCAAAACAAGGACAAACTATAAAATATTTTTCGTTTAAAGGAATACATGTCACTGATGCATAAGTCACAAAGAAAAGAAATGAAGAGAGAAATGCTAAATTCTGTTTATCTTTTAACATATGCTTAGTCCAACCATGAGATTTCATTTCATGCTAAAGTCAGACAATAAAATGGAAAGAGAAGTGCTAAATTCCATTTGCTGCTCTGCAGGCAGTTACTGATTTCTTGCACTCTGCAAGGTCTCATTACTGCCATATGTGAATGTCATGAGCTTTGCTTCATGTCACAACTTGAGCTCTGTGATGCTTCAAGGTGAAAAGTTGTAGCTTTAATCTCTGATACTATAGATGTATCAAACTGCTGGGCACAAGGCAAACGTCTCCCTTGGGTGGAAATAATTTCTGTGCTGCTGAAGTGAGATCAGTCTCAGCTGCGCTGACTCTCCGGGTTCTGAAAGAGACGTTCCACTTCTTTGCTGTTATGCAGCTCCTGTCTAACACACCAGTGTCTGTAGGAGCCTGCTTAAAATGCATTATAAAGCAGTATGGCCCTGGAGTACCAGCCCTTTGTGTCCTGGCAGTTTAGCAACCTGGAATTTGTGGTATGTGTAAAATCACCACAAAATAAGCCCCAGTTTTTGAACACTGAGTCACTGCAGATGACAATGCTGTCTTGTTTGGTGGTGTGGTTTCTGTTTGTGCTGTCTCTGATTCACATGGTTGCATTCATAGCAGCACATCCATACAAAGATTACAGTGATCCATTGTGCCTGCTTTCAATTTTCTAGTATTTCCCCATTGAAAGCCATTATTAATATTGGTAAGGTGAATTTGAAAATACTGACATCTATCTATGTGAGGTGATTATTGCTCCTATTCTCTCTGAGGAAGTAACTAGTAACCAAAAGTTACCCAGTAAAACAAATCTATGGAAATCTTCATAAACACTATAAAATCTTCCCTTCTTGGCTTTTATTCTGCTGCTATCACTGAAGTATTGCAAAAAGGGTAGAGGTTGCAATGTATCTCTTTGTTGTCAAAAGAGTGTCTTCCAGTTGTATAAGAAAATGGGATGAACTACGTTTTTCCTCCCTCTGGTTCCAGTTACTGCCCTTTGCCCTTGAGAATCTTTCCTCCAAGACTGTCAGTTTTTCCTGATGCTATTTAGAGTACAGGTTCAGGAAGCTGCTTGCTGGTGCGGTCACTCCACTGCACTGAAAGTCAGTGCCCAAATACCTTCTGCAGTTTCTTTCTTGCAGTGATCTACAGAATGCTGCTGCAGGCTCCTTTGCCTCTGCCTTTGCCACCCTTGTCCTCTGTCCCACGGAGCTGGTGAAGTGCCGGCTACAGGCCATGCATGAAATGCAGTTGTCAGGAAAGATAATCCAGGGACACAAGTAAGTATACACCCTGCTCAGTATCTCCGAAACCCTTTCTTGTGTATTATTTCTTCAAATCCTGTATTGCCTCAGTGTCACATTTATAGTGCACTGCTAACCAGAGAGTTGTGGCTGGGAGGGTCACAGCCTGCAGACCTTCTGGCTGCTAGTAAAGCTGGATGCCAGTGAAGGACTCCCAGCAGGATCTGGCTCCAAGTCTTACATGAATTCCATTGTTTGCACAGTGAGTCTCACCCTTAATTGTTGCTGCAGCTGCCTATTGTTCTGTAACCTCTCATTATCTGGCTAGTAAGTATCACTAACTGGATCAACCTCTCTCAGTACAGTTTGGTCAGTAGTGAAGGGTGTTATCCAAAAGGATGGTCCCCTTGGATTTTATCGTGGCCTGTCAAGCACTTTGCTGCGGGAAGTCCCAGGCTATTTCTTCTTCTTTGGAGGGTATGAACTGAGCCGGACATTCTTTGCCTCTGGGAGATCAAAAGATGAATTAGGTATGGTGCCTTTTTTTACAGGTGGGCTTTAGCATGCTGTCATGGGGGCCATAAAGGGGGGCATATCTTCCCTGAAGATACACTAATGATGCACAGCAGTCGTAAAATACATGCAAAATGAAGGAAACGAGGCATACTAATTATGGAGGGCTGCATTTTGTGTATACATAGTAATGAATTATTGAAGTGACCACTTTTCAATGAAGCAGGATGTATCATAAATGGAGAATGAATACAGTGAGCTGACACTACAAAACTGCTGAAATATCTGACCCCACAGTGTAACACAACTCTGAACGATTTCACTTCAGCTGCCATTCAGAGTGATTTTGAAGTATTTAGCTGCATTGTCTTGAAGAGTGTGTTCATGTATATGCTGAACCGTACGCTGACCATTAGATATAGTTACAATGATAGTAAGAGAACACTGAGATTGAAAATCAGAAATGAAAAAAACATCCTGATGCCAGAATAAAAATTGCCTGTCTCCTGTTGAAAGACTGATCAGTAATACTTTGTCTTGTTTGGAGTCAGGATTTCAGCTGCATGCATTCTGGACTTGTAACAAAATGTTTACAAACATCTAAACCAAAATACAAAATCAGGGTGCATCGTGAAAGAAATGACTGATCACAACATAACTACTGTACCAAATCTCTGTATATGTGATTAGTAACATTATATGATGCTACTCTAAACCATTTCACAATTAACCTTGGAAAGTGATTACAAGTGTTAAAAAAGTGAATTTAGTTAGTACAGTCAAAATTGAATTCTGAGTTATACTTTTTTAGCACAGCCAATAACCTGAGAGCTACTCTTTATAACCTTTGAGTTTCTAGTTAAGATTTGCAATTTACCAGTGGCTTGAAATTAACTTAAAGGTTAGTGGGAGAACAGAAACTGCTCTTTTGTCATAAGCAGATTCCTCTGTTCCCTTTGTATCCTGTAGATGAAATAATGTTATATATGTGCTGGTGAATTTTCTGGTGTGTATAAAAGCATATTTCTTAACTTTCAGGTCCCATTCCTTTGTTACTAAGTGGAGGTTTCGGAGGCAGCTGTCTGTGGATTGCTGTGTATCCTGTGGACTGTGTCAAATCTAGAATTCAGGTTCTTTCAATGGCTGGAAAACAGGCAGGCTTTATGGGAACATTTGTAACTGTTGTGAGAACTGAAGGTGAGTATGCAAGCAGATCAACTGAATCTACAGGGCTACAGATTGAAATCTATACCCTCCAATACCCAAAATCACTTAAGAAACCTCATCCAGTGATCATGTGGTAGAGACAGACAATAACTGTTTCTAGCAAACAAATATCTACTTCATGTAATGTAAAAAGCTTGGAATCTAGAAACTGAGACCTACTGCATCTGCCCTGCCTCTTGGTTCGAGAAATGGTTCACTGAAAGCTAACAGAAGCTTACTATGCATTAAAAGCATAGTAAGATAAAGAATGATAGAATAAAGATAAAGAGATGGGCTCTATTACCTGTGACCAAACCTATACATGAAAATTGAAGGAACTAGGTAAGTTCCTTGCAGAAGTTTTCTTTGCTTCTAGAAGTTAATATATGGCTGAGGATTGATTTATCAAACAGCCCTATCCAGCCTGGTAACTTGAGGCATCTACCTCAGCATCTCCTCTCTGGAAAAGGCCTGTGTCAGGTGCTTTGGAAAATGGTCTAAGAATATACACGGCAGCAGATATAAATCCTGGCCCCATTGCTAGGTAAGATACTCATCAGAACTGGAGTCTGACTTGGGGCACAGCTCTAACATAGTCCTGCTGCCCCCCTGCCAGCTGTGGTACAGCCACTGTCAAGTGTATCTCAGGTGACCAAGATCTTGTCATACCTGAAATAAGCATCTAACATAAGCCCTTATATGGTTAAACTCCTGTTACAACATTAAGTACTCCCCTATCAATATCCGGTACCACTGCATTCGGCAGCTACACCAGTGAGGTCAGCTCTCTGTGTTCATGCTCCTCTAAGAAGGAGCATTGCATCAGTATCCTTCACAGGTAAGAGCACAGTGGTTGATGCAGACAGCTGCTTTAATAAATTGCTAACTGGCTCTGGTTTCATTTCCAGGTGTGCTTGCCTTGTATTCTGGACTAATGCCAACTATGATCCGTGCATTCGTGGCCAATGGGGCACTGTTCCTTGCCTACGAGTACAGCCGGAAACTTATGATGAAACAAATAGATTCCTACTGATACCTTCTAGCAGACAAAGAACAAGAGATTGTTTAAGGGTCATTTAAATAAATGATGAAAACCACATAGATCACATGATGGTCTGAGCAGAACCAAATCAGTGACCTAATTTTAGGAACTCAGCTCCAGTTTAAGATTTGTAATCTTTTAAAATCAGGTGATGTCATGGAGGTATGTACATGTTGCTTGAATTGCACAAGCAGAACTATCTCCCTCTTACAGATTTTGCACTAGGTACACTGCATGCCATAAATGTCTTTCCTGATGTGTAATGGTGCTAAAAATATTTACGTTGATCTGTGCGGTTTAATGTAACATGCAACAGTAGGTTGTGATTCGTCCATGGCAAAGCACTGGTTTTAAAACAGTGCTGCAGTTGTGACCTTTTGCAGTTGTTGCTGATGTCTGACTCAAAATAATGTCAGTTCTTGTTGTATCTTGCTGATTATAGATGACTTGGATATACCCCTCATCTAGGGAGACCTTTCCTTTTCCAGCTAGACCCTTGTCCTTCTCCAGCTCCCTGGGCTCTGGGCAGAGGGTGTCTGATATTACGTACTCCATCCTAGTGAATGGGTTTATAAAAGTAGGAAACATTCACCCCCTACCTTATATGACTTAGACCATGAAATATGCCTGCATTTTTGATAAAAGAAGCACAGTAACAATATTAAGGAGGCTATGCAGCATTGTATTGTTTCCTAAATTCTTTCAAGAAGTGCTGGAGTAGGCTAAGCACCACTTAACATAAGGGGTACTGCTGGAAATAGCTGCTGGCTCTGAGCACAGAATTGTAACTTTGTGCAGGCTCCTGTTTAGGTCACCTTGGCATGAATGGAAGAACAGGAAGCTGAAGAGGAACAGAAAGCCAGAACTGAGTTTTAAAAGAAACTGAGACCATGGTCTCTAGCATAGCAGTCTTACTGGGGCTGGAGCCTAGCCACTTACTGTGCCTCTTCAGCTGAGTGGAAAAAGCTCATATGACTGGATAGCTTGTGTCACCTTCAGGCGTGGAGGGCATGCCTGCTTGGTCATGTTACTTGATTAAACATACAGTTAGTCAGTATTACCAAAACGATGCAGTGACACCTCTTTCCAGATGCCACTTTTGTTCTTCAAGTGGAATGCTCTCTGTACAAGCATGTTCTGCTTTGTAAGAAGCAGCTACTGCCTTATCCTGGAATAAGTCAAAGCAGGTCTTAGAAGAGCTTAAACTTGGCCTGGAGTTGTACAGAGATGGTGCCTGGGTGCTGCAAGTACAGCCCACCAGTGTGGAGGCAGTGGGGGGCACAGACAGAGCCCTTTGACTCACTGAGATCATCACAGCTACATGGAGATTAGCAGCTTGTCACAGCAGCCACCTTTGTCAGTGACAGACAACAGTAAGAGCAGGAACAACCTAGTTTTGCATGTTACAGCTTCCCTGTCAGATCCCAGAAACAAGAACAAGCTTTAGGCATAGATGAAATCACCTCAATACCTGCTGCCTCTAGCAGTGGAGCCAGGGGGCACTTAAACTGGCTCATTCCTTGCATTGTTGCAGCCTCTTTGATGGAAGGTGGTTGCTGCAATTCCACAAAATCTTTTTTTGCTCCTCCAGCCTCCAAGTGCAGAAGGAACAATTCATCTCCCTTTCATATACCATGAGAAAAGGCAGTTAAAGCGGGGCATGGCTGAAGAATCTTCAGTGTCTCTTGTACCAACATACCTTGATTGACTGGTACGCTAGGGGTAACACTACTCTGCATTGCCAGTACTTTAAAAGGAATTTATGCCAAATGTTTAAATAATTCAGGTAGGAGGATGAGGCTTTAACAGTTGTTAGACTTCCCCTTCTTTTCAAAGTTGCCTAGTCAAAAGAAATAGTATATTTGTACATGTTTCTAATGACTCCACCTCAGTAGAATACGTCAATCTATTTCTTAGATTTGTCTTTGCTTTCATTTTTTAAAGCTCATGGTTGCAGTTTTTAATACAAAAGTTGAAGCTTCAAGAGAAGCAGGGTATTTAAAACAACCTACAGGAAGAAGCTGCTGGCATTTTTGAGAGTTTACCTTCTGAGGTTGATGTAAGCAGTAATTTTTGCATTCTAAGCTGCTTAAGCTGTACACGTGTATCAGTCGTTCAGCTAAAGACTTTATAATGTTGGTATAAGAATTAATGGAAATAAAGTTTCATTTGATTAATTGAGTACCTGATGATTGTTTATGCCATTTAACAAGCTCATCTAGCTGAGAAACAAAAAGGTTGAATTTAGCACCACCACCCCTCTGGAATTAAAGAAAAAAACCTTTATACAATCAATGAACATATAAAGCCCTCAAAACTGAAGGGAAGGGGGCAGCTAGAGTAAGGTGCTGTGAAACAACTGCTGATTTTACATCTATGGAAAATGAAACCCATAGTTCAGCACTTGGCCTGTTGCTTTGCTAGTACCAAAGTCAGTTGTAGTATTAAGGTTCACCTCAAATTCCTGGTTTCTAGATTACCATGATATAGGCTGTAAGGTTTTCTGTCAGAAAAATGCCAGGAGTCCAGCATAGGTCACCAAAATTCCACATATATAAGGGATGAGCGTCCACTACCCTGTGAAGGTCAGTCAGTGCAACAGGGAGGCATGGCCTATTGTTACCACCTTCTGAGCAGTGGTGCCGGGATCTAGCAAGAGAAACAGTATATCCCTTTGTACAGCTATTTTGTCCCTCATTTCTGCTTACACATTAGGTTTTACTTAACTGCATGTGCTTCTGCTAGGAAAATGTGACTTGCTGTTACAGCCTGTGCTGCTGCTATCTGAGAAAACTGACTTACTCCATAAGCAGGAAGATGGGTTACCTTAAGTGCCCTGCCAACTGTAAGAAAGGGCATCCTAGGACAGTGATATCCAATTGCCTGAGCTAAGCCAAAATAAACTTGGTCATCAGCCACTTGTAGCTGCAATAAAAGGGCATCCTCTTTTAGCCCCTAGCCACATTCATGTGGACACTGAGGCCTTATGTGCCTGCTTGCCCTGTTGCCCTCTAGTGTCTCATGTCTGTGTAAGTGGGTATTTCTTCCTTTTCTCAGGTCAGAGATGTGGGGGGGGCATTAACCTTGCCAGCACCACTTGAGGGGCAGTTGGCTCCAAAGCAACACTAAAGTTTGGGCAGTGGCATTGCAGAAGTTGAACATGAGCCAGCACACCCTTTCAGCAAAGACTCGGCTGCTAAAGCAGGCTCTGGAGCCTGCAGGTGAGACAGTTCTGACCCTCTGCTCACACCTCTCACCATCTCTTAAAGCAGACATGGAAGACCACATCCAATTGCATGTTCCCCAGTACAAGAACGGTGGTGACGTACCGGAGCAAGTCAAGCAGAGGGCCATGAGAACAGTTAGTTCACCCATTATAGAAAGCTGAAGAGTCTATATTCGCCTCATTCGTGGGAGGGATAGGCTAAGCTCTTTGCAGAGCCTTTCAGGGGCAGGACAAGATGCAACAGGTACAACTTGGAATAAGGGAAATTCCAATCACGAAGAAAAATCAGGTACAAGATCAAGTATTGCATGAAAAATCTTATCTGTGGAGATACATAGAACCGAACTAGATTGGATGAGCCAGCTCTATCCAAGCTTGTTTTGCACAGGAGCTTGGACTTCTTAAATTTAAGTAACCCAGGCTCACTCTATCCTGCACATAGAACTGTAAACAATTCATATGACACTGTTGATGGCTTCAGCCTCCATACTTGAAATACAGTGCTGATAGAATCAACTTTCATGAGTCCAGCTCCTAAATATTAGGTAAATACACAGTAATAGTGAAAATTGAGCCCACACATGGTGCACTTCAAAGTACACCACTACCTTCAAGTAAGCACAGGGAAGGTACATGACCTCTGCTTATTTCATTAGTTGGAAAGCTATGTCACTCCTCTTCCACAACAAAAAGACTAATGAAGCAGCAGAATCAAGAAGCTAACACCTCAGCACATTTCACATAAATGAAGGTACAGTCTCCATTAAAGAACTGCACTGCTGAGAACAGCTGAAGTAGAATAAGCATCCTGGAAGTTTGTGCATTACAGGTCCTACGTACAGCTCAAGAGGGGCCAGTGAGCATTTGCACTATTGCTCAAATCAGCAGGTGCACAGATCAAACACCTCATATGCAGGTATTAAGGCAGCCACACTAACTGATCCCAGGCAGCTGGAAAGCTCAGGAGCTGACTGAGAGCCAAACAAGCCTTAGGGTAAGTGGCCATCACAGCCCTTTGTGGGGAGGTACAGCAGTAGAAAAGCAGCTGTGCAGTCTCCAACCTCCACAGGCAGCTCCCAGGCTGGGTGTTGCTCAAAGCCCTACATCACTGATTGCTGATGAAGAGCAGTTCAAGACCAAGGCTTCTGCTCAAGAAGCAGTAATCCAGCACAGGGAGATTAATATTTCTCCCTCAAAATTCCCATATTCTTCTGATCTGTGGAAGACCCCAATGCTGAGGGAATCATGTCAGATTTTTCCAGTCTCATGCACACTGCTGGTCTTCATCCACCATCATGTTAATGCTCGTGCTTAAAGACAGGTAATTGTCTTACATTACTCAAACAGGAATTAGCTGTATGCAGAGATATCTAAGCTTTAAGGATCCAGTGACCTGACAGTCAATTGACATTAAGTAACTCTTCAGAGTATTATTGCCCTGCACAACAGAACTTCATGTAACTTTATTTGAGAAGTTGTATCTACACAGAAATACATTAAGTACATCCAAATGAGACTGCTTCACTTTATACTGAAACAATAACACATTCTCCAGGAAAGGGATGAATTTTTCATGTTTCCCTTCTTTCAGATTTCCCTCATGGATCAATAAAGTTCACCTCCACAGCAAATGTCTCGCTATAGACTTTCCATGTTTTACACTTGTGAGGGTTATCCAGCTCATTCCTGTGAAGGTAGAGTCTGAAAGACAAAATTTAGTAGCATATCTTACAGCCTAAGACATGCTTTTCCTTTCAGCCAGCTGAGAGATCTTCTAGCTCAGCCCTACAATATTAAATACAGCCTCAGACCTTGAATTCAAACAAACAGCAGCCATACCTGCACAATGTTTTGCATCTTACGTAGTCTGAGAAACAAAGTCAACCTGATGGCTTTGTGGGTCGGTTCCCCACCCCCCTCCCAGAGCCCCACAGTGCAAACTGGAGTGAAATTAATATTGCATTCAGCTCAAGGCCTCCTGATACGCTGCAAGTGCCAGGAATTTAATAATCAACCTTCCTAAAGGTAAGGATTTGATTCAGTACTCAGCCCCATCAGGCACATTCCCCAGTTTTAATGTTTACCAAATTCATGTCTGGTTATCACTTAAAAGCACTTGCACCTCAGCCATGTCTGCATTAGCGATAGAGATTGGAGCACTGCCTTAACAGCTGTTTCTCCTCATCACACCTAGTCCACTCAGGTCTACCAGAAGGTCTGGGCAGAAAAGGCAGCCTAGTGGGGCATCCTCCATAGTTCTGGAGGAAACAAAGCACGTCAGCAAAACCCTCAAGGTGACAGTGTTAGAGGGCTATCAGACAGCTGACACTAGCTGGCACATTTCTCCTGGCACTAGCTTTGTCTCATTGGTGTCTGCACCAAGATTGCAAGGTGCATTGCTGGCTCAGTATATTAAGTTAACAGTTATAAACAGACTCGTGGCTACCACTTCTCAGGCTCTAACAGGATCAATAAGGTAAAAACTGGGGTTTTTTCTATTCCAGTCATTGAGAACACAGTAATTATATCTCATATGCCATATATGGTATGTTCCGCTACCTAAATCTGTCAAGCAAGGCAGACCAAAGATAAGGCTTTCTTGTTTCTGCATTTCTACATCACTCCCAAAGCAAGGTAGACAAGCCCAACTTTCACCAGCTGGAGCTTCTCCAGAAGTTCAAGTCTCAGCAAGCAAAATCACAGTAATTTCTAACTTTATCAAAAGCATGAGAAGCCACAAGAGGGCCTTACTTTGTGATCTCAAGCATCAGTACCTCTAACTGTGGTCTTAATGTTTGCCTCCTAGGCTACCGAGTTCCTGCCTCTCAGGCAGCTATACTATAGAGGATGCCAGATTTGAATAGTTAGCATTACATTTTTTAATTCAAATTCATTAACAATGGTTAGAGAGCACTGAGGAAATAACCCAGTGGTTTAAGATAAAAAGCTCCCATATGTTTCAAATATTTGGCACAGTGCAAGCAACTGCCTGCTCACAAGTTACAGTTAAGGGTCAAAGACCAGCACCCACATGAAAGTTAGCTGGCTGACCAAGCCTGTCTTATCTCAGCTTTCAGTACTGTTTATGATCTTTACGCTCTATGCAGACACCAGAAGTTAGAATCTGAAGGCATTCACTATGATCACTTACCTGTTATTTTCAATAAAGGAAGTGTTGAACCAGAAAAAGAATGGGCAGTCATCATAGCCTTTTGGGAGAGCCTAAACACAAACACCTTGTTTAAGGACTGTTATACAATAGAACCTTTTTCATAGAGCAAGGGTACCCACTTTTCTTCACTAATTTGGTTTACAAAGCTACGGTGCCAGAATCAGTACACTTGAAGAGTCCAATATCACACACAGATCACTATTTTCTCTGCAATTTTTTCAGTATCAAGTCACTCAACACAATGAGGTAAGACCCCCATGTTTAGGAGCAGCAGGTACCCAACTATGATGCCTTGGTTGTACTGCTGTTTGAACAGACAGGTGCTTCCCCTGCTTGCCTAGGCTGACATTACACCACTTGCTGGATCCCTCACTGCACAGTGAGACACAGCAGGAGTCACTGGGGAGGAACAGATTCTGCCCCACACTGCTCAGCCAGGCAGGACCCACTGCAGTTTGCATTGCAGCCTCTCCCCATGCCCAAGTGAAGATCTTCACACTGGTATACTTACAGAACTGGATTCAAATCTGACTTTGACATCACCACTTAGAACAGGGCAGTCTTCCACACCAATGACTACAGAGTCACTTTCAGAATCAAAGAAGAGCTGGATAAAAGAATAAAGTATTTATCTTATGAAAGTTTCTACAGCAAGACAAAGGACCAGTTCATGACAACACGTAACTACTTGTTCATGCTACACAGATACAACAGCAGTGCTCGAATAACGGACAACAGTTCAGGCTGCTCAGGACAGAGTGAACTATTTTCATTTAAGCAGCTTCTGGGGAACCACTACTTTTCCTAGGATCTGGCAAAGTTTAGCTTTTTCCTCCTCTTGGAATTTACATCATCCATTAAGTTAGACTGTGTAGAAATTGAATATTGAACATAAAACTAAGACACTTTTGACCTATAAGTCAGTTTTCAGTTTTGTGACTCAACTCATGTGTCTTCACAGTACTCACCTTGCAGTTTTTTTGATTGGCACATACACATTGTAGTACAACTTGCTTCTTTGTTATTATCTGCACCTTCATATCAGTTCCATTGCCATTCCCAACTCCTAGGAACAAAGTGTTGCATTATACTAGAGGCACACACTTTAGCTGGAAACATAAGTAGTCATGAAAACCAAGTGCAATCCCATTCAAAAGTGCTTTCTTTCTAGAATGCTCTGCTCAAGACTCTAGAGACCTCAAATGCTGAAGGTAAGTCAGTATTCAGTGGCTGAAAATTGCATTTTGAAGTAACAGTGAATCCCACTAGGAGAACAGGCTAATGTAGAATCTAGTTCCATTGACTGAACAGTAACAGCAGTTTGAGGCCCCCTGGAACAAGGAGAGATGAATTTCCAGCCTTTGACCAAGATTACCAGTACCCAGGTACAGAAATAGGCATGTATCTAAAAGCTCAGAAACATTAGTGGATTCAGTTCCACAGAGGGAGTTAGTCTCACTTGAAAAGTGATTCCCCTTCCAAAAAAGAGCTGGTTGTATGTGAGCCATCATTTGGTCAGACATCCAGAAAGTGACACAACAGAGAGCAACTGACTACAAAATACTCCTCATTGTGTTCTGTGTCGTTTAAATTCTCAAATCCCAGTAAGTCTACATTCCTATCATGGGCTTAGCAAGAGAGACAGTTATCAGCTGCCTGTAATAGGAAACCATTACCAGATAGAGGAATGCCCAAATGCAAGAGTTCTTACCGTGTATAGTGTGGATTTTGAAGTTTTTTATTTTGAGTTGTCTCTCTGGTGGCAGTTTCAAGTTATACTTGTTTTTCAGGATCTCATAATACCCAACATACCTACTCTGTAATGTAAAAAATTGAAATACATTATGCAGTTTCTGTACCCAACACAGATTAATTTTAGGCAGAAGTAGGATTTAAATAGATCTTCTACACCAAGTTTTTAGCTCTTCAAAGTCCAAAGCTAAGAAGACAACTGCTCTCCTTCCCTTCCCCAGTTCAAACAATCTTCTAGACAAATTCAACATCTACATTTTTAATCAGCATTTAAATTCCATGTTTTAAGAGGAATTCTGTACTTTTTAGTTCAGCAATAAGTGAGGAGCTTTTATACCGTAGCTTTAGGAGGCTGAATGTTTAAACATACAAGATACTTTCACTTTACTGAAGGACAGCTGTACTTCTATTTCATACCAGCAATTTTAAGTACCCCTGTCACCAGATTCACTTCCCAACTCTGCATCACACAGAGCAGTAAATCAAGATGAGCAAAGCCCCAAACTGTGGTCTGAGGGAAAACTTGTGTAGTATTTCCCAGTGAATGCAGTCTGCAGAAGATGCATTTCTCTGCCCAAGCCAAATCAGCACCATGGCCCCATCCCAGGCTAGGCTGCAGGCTTCCATGCATCCTTGTTAAACAGTCCAGTTGTCTTACAGTGCCATGCTCCTGTGAGGGTGCCCAGACCTTCTGTGGAGTCTGCATCTATGCAAATATTCTAGACCTGACTGGACACACCTGTCCAGGTCACCCTGCTTGAACAGTGGGGTTGGACTGAAAGCTTTCCTAATCTCAGGAATTCCACTGTTATTCTAGACACTATACTTCAGATTTGACATTATTATGCAGAGAAAGGCATAAAGGGGAACGGGAAAGATGCAAGGCAACCCTGTCAGTTGTTCATCTTCGAAGTCTCACAGAAAGAGTACACACAGTCCAGGAGTTAAGCAAGTAATAGGAACCTACATCTCTGAAGCAAAGCAGGGTAGGTGGGGTAGGATAAGCACGCACAAGGTTAGTATTGGTTTGACTACTGTTCCTGAACCTGCTCAAGCTTACCTGTGAGGGAGTTTCAACTCCTTGAAACTTGGTACTTGTGCTTCTATCAGTTCTTCTCTCCCCAAAGTAGTCCAAACTTTCCTACATAGGAAGATAACTTCAAGGGTTAAGCTATCCATCCCACCACCATTCCCCTTCTTGAGAGGTGGATAGACCTACACTACTCAAGTCCAGTAAAGGAATGCAAGTGAAAGTATGCAATAGCTGTTTCGGTACCTTCTAAATGAGACTTTTAATTACAAGAAGAAAGCACTAATTAGGAAGTCAGACACATAAATCTGCCATCCATGAACGAGTGAAGGAGAGCAATATGACTTTTAAACAATTGCTTTAGAACCATCTATATTTCTCAAGTGGTCTGTGGCAGACAAAGCTGAACATTAGTTCATATCTTCACAAACCAAATGCAGAGGAAAACAAGTGATTAAATGGATACACAGCCTGCCCAGACTACCTTGAGTGTCCTGGGCCTTCTGCATCCCAAGTCTCCAGCTGATATCAGACCCAGGATACTAAAGCAGCATAAGCACCTATCCTGGTTGGGACTTGATCTTCCTCCCTTTTCCTAGAAGGGCTTCCTTTTGTAAATGCTGGCTGTCAAGACAATTCTTGATGCTACACTACTTGGAGGGAGATTGGGCAAAAAAATTGCTTAAAACTACTCAAAACCAGTGATACTATCTTTAGGAGACTTTACTCAGAAGTCACCCTACACTTAAAGTTGTTCCTCAAGACTCTAGTCCCATTATTCCTCCTAAAAGTCTGCTTCAAGTTGGTAAACTGTTAAACGCTATTTTCCCACTTCTTTCAGATCAAGAATAGTCTCCATCAGAATTTACACCATAGGAAGACTTGCCTGAACTTTTTTAAAACCAGACTCTTCAGAGAATCCTTTTTCTAGTACAGAATTTTTGCAGAGTATTACAGCATTTCACTAATTCAGTAAATCCTAAAAGGACGTTTTGAATACTAATCAAAAAATAAACAGCAGTTTTTACCTTTGCACTCTCAAACTGGTCACTGTCTATGAGCCAGGTACAGACCATTGTTCCAGTCCTGCCTGTATTAGACATACAATACAAGCTGAATTACAGCAGTTCAAAGGTATTTGGGATTATTTTTGTGAAGGTAAAGTCATCTCCTGTTATCTCATCTATTTCAAGAGTTATAAGTGACAGTCAAGTAGGCAAGTACCCATATTTCTGAGAAGAATGAGTTAAGAACAAGATACTACAGTTTGTCAACTTGTTCCTTGTCCCCACATTTTCATTACTAGAGACACTTAGGCAGCTGGTCAGTACACCTGCACACTTCATTCAGCAGGGAGTAGAGTCACGCACTACTAAATGAGGCTATAAACTGAAATGCTCCAATGCTGCAAGTGCCAAGCGTTGTTTCTCTGCCCCAACCGGTCTCCCTGCAACTCTACTAAGAACCCATCAAGTCTACTAGCATGAAGATGCCCATATAGTTTCAGTTTTTAATTTAAAATCTCAGAGGTCAAGCCACCCTCCCTACACTTGTTCTTCAAGCTGGTTTTGACCAGCAGGTAACTTCAACATTCAGTTTTGCAAAACATTTTAAAACAGAGCTCCACCTGGGGGCAACTATTTAATGTTAAGTAACCACCTACTTTAAGCCAAGTATTTGCAGTGGTAACAGCAGGTGGCTAAAGATGTGGCAGATGTTTGCAGGGAAATTTGGCTGACTTGCAGTTATTTATGCATTTCAAAAGCTCCCACACTACTGTTGGTTGCAGAGTGCACCTGCAGGTTAGCTCATGTTTGTTAGCTTTCACTATTCTTCTTTCCATAAGACTTCATTGTACTCTATCACCTAATACTGTGTGTGTCTTGATTTAAGATTCAACAGTACCTGGAACATTCTAGAGGGGTAAAGTTATGGAGCAGATCATCTTGGAGTGGTATCACACAACACATACAGCACAATCAGGGGAGCAGGCCCAGCCACCATGGATTTATGAAGAGCATGTCCTCCTTGATCAACATGAACTCCTTCAGTGAGATGGTGACCCACTTAGTGGATGAGGCTGTGGATGTTGTCTACTTGGGCTTTAGTAAAGCCTATGACACCATTTCCCACAGCATTCTCCTGGAGAAACTGGCTGCTCATGTCTTGGACAGGTGCACTGTCCACTGGGTAAAAACCTGTCTGGATGGCCAGGCCCAGAGATTCGTGGTGAATGGAGCTATATCCAGCTGGCATCTGTCACTAGTGGTGTCCCCAGGGCACAGGACTCCAGCCAGCTCTGTTTAATATCTTTACCAACAATCTGGACAAGAGGATTGAGTGCATCCTCACCCACTTTGAAGAGGACACCAAGTTGGATAGGAGTGTTGATCTGCTAGGAGTCTTGGAGGGCAGGAAGGCTCTGCAGAGGGATCTGGACAGGCTGGATCAATGGGCCAAGGCCGATTGTATGAGGTTCAATAAAGTGAATGGCAAGGACCTGCACTTGTGTCACAACAACCCCACACAATGCTCCAGGCTCAGGGAAAGTTGGCTGAAAAGCAGTCCACTGGAGGGTACTGTTCAACAACAGCTGAACATGATCCAGCAGTGTGCCCAGGTAGCCAAGAAGGCCAATGGCATCCTGGCCTGTATCAGCAATAGTGTGGCCAGCAGGACCAGGGCAGTGATTGTCCCTCTCTGCTTGTCACTGGAGAGGCTGTACATTGAATCCTGCATTAAGTTTTGAGCCCCTCACTGCAAAAAAGACACTGAGATGCTGGAGTGTGTCCAGAGAATGGCAACAGAGCTGGGGAAGGGTCTGGAACACAAGTCTTACAAGGAGCAGCTGAGAGAGATGAGAGTATTCAGCCTAGAGAAATGGAGGTTCAGGGGAGACCTTTTTGCTGTAAAGGTCATAGTGAGGCAGGGTTGGTCTCTTCCATCAAGGAACAAGCAATAGGAAGAGAGGAAATGGCCTCAGGTTGCCTCAGGGAAGATTTAGATCGGATATTAAGAAAAATTTCTTCTCCAACAGGGTTATCAAGCACTGGAACAGGTTGCCCTGGGAAGTGGTTGAATCTCCACTCCTGGAGGTATTTAGATGTGCAGATGTGGCACTGAGAGACATAGTTTAGTAGTGGACCTGGTAGTACTGAGTTAACAGTTGGACTTGATCTTAAAGGTCTTTTTCCAACCTAAACAATGGATAGTTTGAGCTACATTACAATACAAAATATTCAGCATGGGTGACTGGCTACCAGAAGCCAAAGCAGCAGCCTACTGTTGTAATGCGTTTATTGCATAACCACAGCCTACCACTTTTAACAGTAGCAGTTTCAGTAGCTCCCTATCCCCAGTCTCTCCTGGGGGACTGCTGTCCCAGCTGCCAGAACACCAGAAAGTTATTGAAGAACATTTTAAGAGACACAATGACAGCCTAGACTAAGAACCAATTTAGACTACCTAAAAATAGTATTACACAACTAAACACAGAGTACTATACTCTTGCTAGTCATCACAGTGTCTGCAGAATTTAAGTTACACTGTAAACCCATCTCATAGTATGGTTTAAGGCCACACTAACATCAAAGAAGCGATAATAAAGAAGTGTGATTTGTAGCATACACAGATTACACATGAGAAATCCTACCTTTGCCTCCTTTACAGTGAATTGCTATGACATTCTTCTCATCTTGATTCATCCATTCACGGACACTGGCAGTGAATTTCAGCATGTCCCTAAATAAGAGGATAATTAATGGCTCAATGCAAATGCCTACACAGAACTGTTACAATGTGTGTATTTCTTGACAAGACTCACTGTAGTGCTGGGACATTGTGATCATCAATGAAGATCCTTTCCACCCTGTAGTGAAAGTACTTGGGGTCATAGCCTTTTTCACCTGTAGGAAAAGAGCTGAAGTTATGCCAGGAAGGGAGAAGGATTGTAACAAAGAAAGTGGTTTGTAACACCCAACTGCTGGTCTGAGTAGGTACTAGTGTCTAAAACACAGTAGTGTTAATATACAGATCAATATGAAAAAAACCTGAGGTAACTTGGCTAAAGCCATGCCTGCTTAGCTTCTGGTTTCACACTTTTCACTTACGTTACGTTTTACTTCCAATGTTTCAATATAGTCAGCAGCTAAACATACTTACTGCAGAGGTTGTAGACTTTATAGTGGTCTGGATGTTTGGCGTCCAAAAATCTTGCAACTTCCTAAGCAATAATGAGTTCAGAGTAGTTAATATTCTAGTCCTTATTTCCACTGCCACCTCAACCCCCCCCCACCTCTCCAGGTGGGATCAGCAACTGCATTCATGAACAGCCCTTGGACAGTAGGTCTTTCCAACCCAATAGCTCTGGTTCTCGTCTGGAATAAAAGTATTACTGCAGCTATCTTCCTGTCCCTATATATGTTTCTACAATATCAGGAAGGATAGCTCCGAAATGGACATTAAATAAGCAGACCATTTAAACTTTATTTAGATTAATAGATCTTATCACTATTACTAGCCTGGGACAGAACTGCCTTGATTCTTCAAAGCATTCCTAAAGAACATGAGCATCAAAGCACTGGTGTGTCCACACTATGAGATATGACCTACTAGGATTAGCTGAGACACTACAACACAAGCAGTGCACCACAGTGGAGATCATCAGTCAATCACTCCAACCAGCAAAGGCAGCAGAACTAGGACTGACAGATATTGATCTAAGACACATGTAAATTAGTGGGAACTTAGAAACAGGTTTCAGAAACAGTGAAGTTGGTAGATAAGATTTTTACCTTTATGGGGTTCCTGTAGAAAGACTGCCTTCCAGAAGACGGGAATGACATTGCAATAATCCGATCTGTTGAGAAGACAACAATCACAAGTAACAGCAGGAAGCCCCCCTACACATAAGAACTACACGATTAAGAAACATCTTTATGAAATGTCTTATTCCTACCCTACTTACACAAACAATCTACCCACTTCTGGGAGGCTTTCCTCTACATTTAGCATAGCTAGAACAAGACAAATAATGCTTCCCAAAGCATCAGCCACCATCAAGTGTCAGTCTCCACAGAATCAGAAGCAAAAATACTGTAAGTCAATACTTTCCCAGCACTGGTTTCCCAGGCTGTTGCCCTGGTTTTTGCTAAAGCCTTCTGTTTTAACCTTGGAGTCAGAAGTCTTTCTCACACAGTTTCATGTAAATAATAGCCAATGTCTACTTAACAATATTTTCTGTTTTTCATTCCTTTTGTGATAAGAGAACTTTGATGAGCATCTTTTTTCTCCAGTGGGATTGAGGAGGAAGTGACATGTTCTCCAATCCCTCGTGGAGTTGAGAATTGCATAAGACATGACATATGTAAACAAAGTTGCTCTTTCCCCTCCTTTCTGCTGAACCTAGCAGGTGTGAGAGCATCTTTATTGTGTTTTCCCAAACACACCAGGCCTCAGATAAATTTCTATCATTATGTACAGCATGTACAACTCTCCCAAGAAGGCTAATTCTGGAGAACAATGTCAATCAGGAATCATATTTCAAAATCCTACAGAAGAGGAGTAGGCCTGGTTTGACTTCATACCTAAATTTCATGAGTCTAAAACATTGTCTGTATTTCATGACAAGCTCTTATTAACTGAAAAACAAGTCTTAACAGGACATAACATGCTGCAAAGTGACATTTGTTTCCACAAACCAGTAATATAGGTGAGATCCAGATCAAAGCCATCTTTCATATAACGTCTTTTGTTTTCAGAGACCTGACCAGAAAAAAAGTAAGAGTTAATCTTCCACAAGAATGCCAACGATCATTAAGTGTTGCCTGTTACTAGGAAAATTCAACCATCTAGACTCTCAAGTTAAGCTTGAGTAGCGGAGCCTCATTTCACCACAGCATTATCCAAGACCAACATTTCTTATATTAACTTTTAGGTAGAAGCTCTGTATAGAATTTTTACCCTGAAGTATCAAAGTTTATTCTAGTGAAAAGATCACTGCAGATCCTTTGCATACTGCAGCATGAATCTGTCATTTTTATTTGAATCTTTGGAGACCGAAGGAAAAAAGAATAAAGTTAAGGGTTGTATAACTAAGACTGCTTATTCCTGAGCCATAGGACATACTTGAAGCTTAAAGTACCACTTGAATGCCTCTGACAAAAATAAGAGGCATTTACAGAGGATAGGGCTTCAACAGCTAGATTGCTTTGTTTGCATCCAAAAAAAAGCATCAGACACATTAAAACTCCTACCTTCCCCCATGTGAGGGGAAACAGTCTGTGTACTACACAAGCTAGAAATTGTCAGTTGAGACACATGGTGGTGTTGCAATCACTTTGATATGCCAGCCTTCCAGGTCAAGCTGCTGCTTACTAGAGCAAAGCTAAGAATGATAAGGCTTTAGTGAAGGTGGAGGCAAAGCTTCAGAGCCCTGTCAGGGACATTTGAACAGACGTGCTGCTTGGGCAATACTATCAACTGCAGACCAAGAGGCCATGGTCAGCCTTGCTATTTACCACTGATGCTGTCTGGAGAAAGAGTTGGAAACAGTAGTAGTAGCCTAGGTATGTTAAGAGGCCAACTTACCATTCTCCTGGTCACCACTTCAAGTTGCTTCTTTTGTGAAGCCAGACGAAATATTCTTACCAAGATGACAATTCTCAGAATTCGGAGGAAAATAACCATTCTATATGACAGTTTTACCATGAAAGAAAATGGACACAAATAAACTTAGAGGCAAAGATTAAAGCTATTTAAAAGCTGTTTCAGAGACAGTTTAAAAGTTCGTTTAATATGTTAAACTAGGACTTCTCAGGCTGACTTTGGAACTAATACTGTACTTGAAGAATATCATGGGTTTATTGTTAAGAGTTTTTTGTGAGTACATGTTCTGAACAGCTAGCAGAACTAGGAAACCCCCTCCTTGCTCAAACAGTCTTCCACAGGCACCTCTGGCGAGAAAGCAACAAATTCCATTAACATTACCCATGTTAATTTCATCAAATTCTTGTTCCTTGAAGCTTATTCTCAGCTATACACTTAAGGGTATATGCAGCCACCTGAAGTGCAACTGAAAAGAAGCTAGACAGGCTAAGTACATCATGACTTGATTAAGAAACCTGAGAATAGATCAGTATATACCCTGTGTTTAATCATTCAGCAACTTGAACATTTGGTTTGGTTTGAGGAACTTTGAACTACTGCTGAACTTTGAAGCAGGAAAGAAGCTTAGGTGAGTGGTTCTATCAAAACAACTGAACAGGAGCAGCTGCTTTCCCACACTCCTAGGGACAAGGGCAAACATATTCATTTCATTCCTTAAGGAGGTAAGTGAGCATACATTTTAAGCAGCACACATTCTAGGTTTTGATACACTCCTGTAAAAATGCTGGTGCACAGTCTGCTCTCCACTGATACGGAGCTTGAAGTCAGCAAGGTAAGGTTGTCCTGGATACCTGGAAGAAAGTTTGTTTTTCCCTGAGCTTCTTCAAAATTCAGTATCACCCCCCTGTTTTCAAAACAGATTTTCCTTGGAGCTAGCAGAAAATGAGATGAACCAAAACTGGGGTGAAAACTCTATAACCCTTCTCCCCAAAACTCTGAGAAGCAACTCTTCAAGATAAAAGCCATTTGTATTCTGCCCTTAACAAAGTCAGCCAGTTAACCATTAGCTCCCATACTGATATCCAGCTCTCATTGGTTGATGTCCTCTTATAGGTCAGACTTCAAGCAAACAGTTAACTACATCCCTACACACACCCAGCTAGACCAGATTAGAAAGAGAAACAATACTCCTCCATCAGGGCACTTTACCTCTATGGACTGTCACTGAAATTTCACTTCTCATATATAAGCTCTCATCTGCATAAAAGCTGCTCAAATTCTATGTATTCTGAGATGTATCAGATCCTTTAAGACTACTGTTTGCTTCTTGAGGAAGGACTGAGGAAAGAAAAATTATAAACCCCAGTAAGGCTACTGGGAACTAGTTGGATTTTGTGGACACTACTGGTGTATTAGGTGGGAAGACCACCTCATCTCAAGATTCGGGATTTTGTCAAATCTGAGGTATCATCTACTGTCAGGTAGTAATATTTTGGTCAGAACACAGTTTTAGAGCCTTTAACAATAGGCGTCTTACAGAGGGCTTCAAAAATTGAATAGGTAAGATGGTAGGCCCCAGTTGAGTGTGAAGTTCTCTTCATGTGAGAAAAAAACCCTATTCTAGATTTCCATCAACTTCAGCAAGTCAGAATACAAAGAACTTGCACTCACAGATCTACAACCAGATGGGTCAATGTACTAGGCCTACTACTACCATAGCCTAGTAGAGATAAGAGTGCAGATTATCCTGTCACAGTGCTCTTTTCCCCTCCCTTTATCTGGATGCTGCTGTAAGATGAAAGCTGCTTTAGAAAAATGTGGCCATAGAAATGGGAAGTAATAATTAAAAACTCAGAGGAATGTTTAAGACAACCTAGAAGGAAACAACCTTTTATTACTAAGGCTGCAAAGGCAATTCCTTTGACAGTTTTACTTCTTGAAACCCAAGTTTAGCCTGTGCTTTAAGAGAAAGCTAATACTTACAGGTATTTGTCCAACTCTGGATTCTTCAATAACTAGACTTTTTGTTTTCTTCTGGAATAATGTTCCCCTCTTATGCCCATTCCCCTTGGGGGAAGGGGTGATTTTTAGTTTTGTTTTTTTTTTTAAGAGCTCAGCTTTTCCCTGGCTGATGCAAGAAAGTTTCCCTAAGCCAAACCTAGTGCAGATAAACTCATCTTAAAGTTGTAGTTCTGTCTCCATTAGGAATGGATTCATCTCACAAGTTACCATCTGATCAAGGTACAGAAATCAGAAGGAAATAGGACTTGAAGTAGCTTCTGCACATAAACAGCATGTTTCCTCTCCCCAGAGCATGGCTGAAAAATCCAGGATGTATTACCACAAGGCTTTTGAGAAAGCAAAGCAAAGGAAACAAGACAGTTTGGCAACTCTTCTGTTTCAAGATCCATTAGACAGAGATCCTCCCTCAGCTGTCAGTTCCTTTTGCTGTGATAATCCAACTCTTCTTTCTGACCTTCTTCAGATCCTCCTCTCTATTAGGGCTACTGCACACCTTTCCCCAAAGAGTGCCCAAGTCAGAGCATTTGATGGCCTCACTTTTAATTACCCCTACAAGTATGTTCAGATCACCTCTGCCTTTGAGGCAGGGACAGCCCACAGCATGACCACAGACCAGAGTTGTGTGTCTATCCTTCATTAGTCTGTACCATGAAACCCTATCACGGTCCCATTTGTGATCTCATATGCACACATCTGGCTTAGAGGTGCCCAAGAAAATTCTTAGAAGATGATCAAAAGAGAGCTCACACTTAACAGCTGCCACACCACTCTTACCTTGGTATCTCCGCTGCTGCATCAAGGTCTAAGAAGCAGTACGTCAAATTAATTAACAGAGTGCCCACCACTATACACGCATCCCAAATATTCAGTTTGGACCGGAAATAGTTCCTGAAGCTGAAAACCAAGGAGAGCTTTAGACAAATGCCAATACAAGTAGCAAAGACTGAAATATATCTTCAAGAAGAGAACCATCTACTCAGAGCTACTGTTGGAGACAAGCTCTCCTGAAGTAGTCCTTAACACTAAGCACTGAAGTCTCACTAAGAAAGCAATCTTACACCTGCTTTACACACATAAGTTATGGCAAAGATGATGTAATTTCCAAGTGCTCACTTATACTGAAAACACTCAGATTGTTCTATAAAAGGGTAACCACCATCACACACAGCCAAGAAGAGATGTGGCTATTATTTATGAGCAGAAAATTAGCCTACAGGGCATCATGTTCATAGTTCAAGCTTGAAGTTTTGCTTCCTTCCTAGCTTGAGGACTTGCCACATGAACCTTATTTTTGCCCATGTCTTACCCTTCAACAAACACCCTCAGGAGAACATCAATGAGAAAGAAGAGTGCTATTGCCAGGGAAACACCTTCAGGAATCTCTGTACCCTTCCTTCCCTCACTGATAGCCAGATCCAGAATCACAACTATAATGTCCACAATGATAAGTACAACTCCAAACACTCTGCAAATAGAAAAATACAAGTAAATTTAAGAGGCAGGAATGAATTATAGAGACTTATCAACTGAACAGCATAAGCCCTGATTTCTAAGCTGTTCCAGAAAGTGTTCTCTTACATGGATTGAAGCCTGCTTAATTAGAAGCTGAAGATTTCCAATTGCATTTTTAAGTGATACACACAGAGACAATCACCTATGTGGAACCATACATTTACCTCAGACACAGCTGTAGTTATTAATTTATGATTTCACAGCTACCTAGAAGCAGGGCAAACCTGAATGCTTTAAGGCATACAAGTATCATTGCTGCTTTCATCTTACTAAGCTTCTCCCCCTCTCTGACTTAATATAGTCCCTTAAAAAATAACTGTCTTTAGTGGCTTGCCTTGTTCCAGCACCTAGACTACACACAAGTGACCAACCGTTCGTTCAAAGGCTGCCAGCCAAGAATAAGCCTTTAAAGCGGTTTTATCCAAGTCAGTGACATTTACAGTTCTGACTTCCAGCTCTCCTTGGAGAATGTAGTCATATCTGTTTAAGACTTATTTTTCCAATTCTAGTACTTTTCTTAAGTTCCCGTTTCTGGGGGTGACAAGGGATTCAGTACTTTTCAGACAAAGCAAGCTGGAGTTACTGATGTTTAAGGAACTCTACAAGTTCTTACATCAGAAATGAGGACTATTTTTACCTTGCCCACATCATTACAAGCACAAGTTTTTACCTGAATCCAAATGACATCACAAATGGGGCAATTCTTCTCCTAGTTGCCCTGCAAGAGAAGAGAACTGACATCAAGACAAGTGACATTTTGCTACAGATTTTAGCCACAAGGGCACTGTTATACTCTTCTGTTCACATTCCTTTGGTTTTAGTATTCTGCATAGTAGTGATTTCTCTAAGATGAGATTACTCAGTTGCATTCATGAAGCATATAGGTTAAGAGAGTACTTGAAAACAATGCTTTGATCACTTGTTAGAAAAAGTATTAATCAGCTTCCAGACTCTAGAAATACAGCAGTATGTACTTATCCATAACATTACTCAGTGTCACAATTCCAGTGACACTTGAACTCCAGCTTAGTAAGCTATAAGAAGTAGGTTTATATAATAGTTATTGGTCAAGAGGAAGACTGGAAGATAAACATCTCTTAATATATTTCATGCAATTTAAATAGCTTATTGTATCAGACCATTTTTTTTTCCCCCAGGCCTGAAAAGGGCTGCACTTGTTAACAGCTCCTCTGCCTTTGGAATAGAGGAATACAAATCCCACTTCTACTTTAATAAAATCCAAATATCTTTTGAGAAAAAGTGTTTCTGAAGCCAAGTTCTTCCACCTGTGAGAGCCATCGTCAATCCTGGCAGGGTCACAGCTCCTGTTTCCAGTTACAGTAGATTTTGTTGCCTCTTTGGCATGCTGTAAGCCCTCCAGTTTAGAACAAAGCTTTTCTGTAACTCTCTTGCTGGCTGGAAGCGTCTTTAGATTACACCAGGAACTAAGGTAGAAGTTCTTGGTGTAGAACCTGCAAACCTCAAGTTCTGACAGTTTGAAAAACAGGCTGCCAGTCTGTTAAGTAATCCCAAGATTACTTCACTACTGTAAGCACCAAGTCTTTTCTTAGACACTTAGAAGAAAACACCTTTTTCAAGCATATCACTGACAGCAGGACTTAACATCAGTCCTAACATACTGACAAAAGGTACTGATAGATTTATTTCACACTGTTACAAGAAGTTTTTGTCAGCTCAGTAATGCACATTGCACCCCCATGATCCCGTCCAAAATACTTGTTTCCTCTAGGACAACTTAAGCACTGCATTTCCCTTGGTGCACTTCAGTAACTCAGTTTAATACGAGGCTAGACACCTTTGAAGTGCTGAGGTAGCATCTTGCTGGGGTTACTGAATTAACCCAGACTTTTCATTATTAGCTTCTTACTCTAAACTACGGTACAAGGTCTAACCAGCAAAATATATGCATTCTTAAGCTGGAAGGAGATACTTGGGTTGTAGTACTTACTTTTCCTATGGAAGTCAAGGATGTAATACGATGTCTTGTCCTGAAGTCAACTTTATATATGGTATTTATGAATGTCAAAAATCTAAGGAAACACTGCAGTAATGACACGATTTGTTTGTTGGTTCATGTCTTTGTCCAGTCAATCCTACAACTGTAGTAGGGACGCCAAGACTTCAGCTTCCAGTCTATGGACAAGTACCTCTACTAGGTACACTACAGACCAAAATATGCACACACACCACTCCAATTTGGCCTGCCAACATCTTAAATCAGTTGAAGGAAACACGGCACATTTGATTACATAATTAGCTTAAAGCTTTTGTGAAATACATTTGTAAATTCCAACTTCTGAAATGTAGAAAAACATGTCACATAGAAAAACTGAGATAATAGGCTTACGCTTACTGTTCTTGAGCTGCAGGACTTGCCACTGACTTGACTAAGTTTGCTTTAAGAACAACGTGAGCTAAAAGCTGTCAGAAAATAACTACTTCAAGAACAGAGTTAAGTACTAGCAAGTTCAGACAATTTAGACTTGATGAGGGCCTTGATGCTTATTATTATGCCCAGATACTCATTTACCCAATTTTCTCACCAGCACTTGGTTCTTCTGTGCTCTCACAAACTCATTCCTTCGGGAAAATTTAATCAATGCAGTTTGGACTACCCATTCTCCATAATATGATGGATGTGTGTTCTTGGGTTGGGCTTTTATCTCTAGAGGGATAAAGAGGCTTCCTCAACTTACTTGTCTTCACTATGTACTAGAAGAAATGTCACTATCAAGCATTTTACTGGGCTTATCTCTACTTCAGCAAGCCACCTGCCTTCTTATTTTGGCTCACCAGATTCCACTTCTGGGGGTAAGTAAAGAAATTTAGTATATCATTAGCTTACTTGAAACAGCTGTCTGGTCCATTATCCTCATCACGACCATTATCAATCTTTACTGTGGCCTCTTCTGCTTTTGGACAGCTGGCAAAGGAATAACACAAGTCACACACTGATAGATATGTCAGCTCTATATATATTGCTACGCTTTGTTGTTCCAAAAAAAAAAAAAAGAAAAAGAATTAACTGTCAAGTGAGCAGCAGCCTGAGCCAGAGCACAGGCCTAGTACCAGGGGAAGAAAGACTTCCCTCCATGTGGTCACAGCTGAGCCCCTTGGCTTGTGCTGATCTATTTCCCATTAGCAAGCCATTTCTCAAAAGTTTTCCCTTTCCCCCCCAAAAGAGACAGATGTGTTCAGCAGTAGGATATAGGGCTTTGAAGCAGGGCATCCATGAGTCCGCTAAGGACTCAACAGTCCGGGCTCTAGAAGTGCCAGAAATATACATATGCAAAATGGCCTCAGAGAGTCCAAGTGACATTAAAGCTGTTACAGTGAACTTCCTGTCCAGAGAACTAATGTTTTCACCAAGCAAAGACATAGCACAGAGATGTTTTTGTGCAGAGCAGGATACCAGACCGGAAACTGGAAGACCAGAGCAGCAGCTGAGCTAGTGCTAGAACAGCAGTTTTTTGGGGTAGTGGCTGCTTGCCCTAACTTCCTTAAAAGGGTGTCTTTAGATCAAGGGGTTTTTTTTTTTTTTGAAGGCCACATGACAATTTCAGATAAAAAGTGTAGCATCCAAATCCAGGAGTTTTTATTTCAGTCTTGTTCACAGAAATACTGTGATACATAATAGCACAGCCACAGTGTCTGCTCAGGCTCTGCCTCTGGCATTATTGCTTCTTGGGCAGGAACAGCTACATACACATATTCAATATTGATGTTTCCTTGCTGTTCTGAGGCAGGTTAGCACGTTTGAAGTATTAGTGTAGTAATTTTGAGGATTCAAATATTCTTCATCCTCCACAAAAGACCCATGCACTGCTTCTGCAGTCTGGGCTAACCACCTTTCAAGCAAGAAGTTTAATGATGCTTCTCCTACAGTTTCAGCAACCAGCACTGTCACCACCTGCACTCAGTATCAGGCTCAGTAGAAGAATTATTCTGATGCAACAATTTTAGCATTCAAGCCTCATTTCCCAGCTCCAGTATTCCCAGACATCACTGTCCTCATTTTGTTCCTAGAGCTGAAGCAAAACTCTGGTGACAGATAGCCATTCAGGTTTGCTTCCCAGCTATTCTTACACAGTATTCATTCAGGTGTTTACACTTACTAAACAGCAGAAATGTTTCACTTATTAAAGCATATTGCTGCTGCAGTGATTTTGCTGCAGGTCACTTGCTTATACTTGCAGACACAAAGTGCACCAAATGCCACCTTCTTATCCTCTACTGTGATTAAAATATGCCACAAGAAGAATGAGAAACAAAAGTGTTTTCATTTAGGAAGACAATCTTCAATACAAAGATAAAACAGAAGTCAAGTCCAAGTACACTGTTTCCATAGTGCTCCCACACAGAAATTCCGTTCTAGATAATGCTTTTGTTAGAGGGAGTTTGTTTTGCTGATCATTCTACATCTGCTTGTTGTCCAAGGCAGAACAAGCTCTCAGCCTCAAGCTACTACAATTAGTCTTTGACCTCTGGGGTGGAAGAGAATAGAAGGAGGACATACTAAAAGAAATTGTTTTCTTCACACACACACTCCATACAGAGCATAAGCTTTTCTGACTGCTTGTAGCTAAAGGCAACTTCATACTTGAAGCTTTTAAAGCAAGCAGAGGAAGAGCATCTTGGTCTACAAGAGATCTTGACACTCTCTTGTAAATCTCTTGCCAGTCTGGATGCTGAAAGAGAGCACACTTTAATGCCATGGGCTTATTATACCAGGGGTGAAGACCCTGTACTCATTAATCATTTATTAACTACTTACAAGAAGTCACCCAAAACAGCATATTTCTCTTAAAGACATCCCTCCTCTCAGACAGCAGCACTGGCAGGAGACAGGAGATAAAAAGACTCTATATAAATTTCAGACACTCCATCATTATTCCCTTTGTTATATTTGAAGCACTAAGAACCTAAAGACAGAGGACTACACACCACATATTCAATTCCAAACCCCTACACTGGCATAGTTCATTTCACTCACCCGGATGCTTCTCTCGGCTCGGTCCCTTGTTCATACCTCACAGCTGTCATTTTGCCTGTTGTTGCCCTGCTGAGCTGAAGAGAAGCACACCGAGTTTAAGTGAGATAGTACAAGAAACAGCGAATACACCATCCTACAGTAGCCTCACCGTCCCAGCAGACGCGCTTCTGCTTAATTTTCAACTATTTCCCCCACTATGGTTGACAAAACTCAATCTTTTAACAGGAACACTGGTGAGAGTCAGGACACTCAACACTGTGATGAAGGGTTTTTAACTACACCAAACATGCCACAGCGATAACAGCATCTTTACCTCACTACGAAGCATTCTGCCCTGCTTCAAGCTCTGAAACACAGAAGAGCCCCAGCTGACACCTCTGGGAGAGCTGCAGGCGCGGGCTGAACGGCGGGGAGCAGGTCCGGGAGCTCCCTCCAGGCACGCACTGGCTTCCCGGACGGGAAGCCCGCACTCNGCCCCGCCGCCCCCGCACCGCCCGCGCAGGCCGCGGTCGCGGTAGGCGGGCAGCGATGTTCCCCATGTCCCCACGGGGGGGTGTTCAGGGACGACACCAAGTTGGGTCGGAGTGTCGATCTGCTGGAGGGAAGGAAGGCCCTGCAGAGGGATCTGGACAGGCTGGAACGATGGGCCGAGACCCAACAGCATGAGGTTCAACAAGGCCAAATTCCAGGTCCTGCACTTGGGTCACAACCACCCCATGCAGCGCTACAGGCTGGGGGCAGCGTGGCTGAAAAGCTGCCCGGCAGAAAAGGCCCTGGGAGTGCTGGTCGATAGCGGCTGTACCTGAGCCAGGAGGCCATGTCCCAGATGGACTAGAAGGCCAATGGCATCCAGGCCTGTACCAGCAATAGTGTGGCCAGCAGGACCAAGGCAGTGAGTTCAGCACTAGTGAGGCCACACCTCGGGTAATGTGTCCAATTCTGGGCCTCTTAATTCAGGAGGGACATTGAAGTGCTGGCTGGAGCGTGTCCAGAGAAGGCAACGGAGCTGTTGAAGGTCTGGAGCACAAGTCCTACAAGGTGCAGTTCAGTGAACCTGGGGTTACCTAGCCTGAAGAGGAGGAGGCTCAGGGGAGACCTTGTCACTCTCTATGACTGCCTGAAAGGAGGGTGGAGCCAGGTGGGGGTCGGCCTCTTCTCCCAAGTAAATAGTGACAGGACAAGAAGGCATAATCTGAAACTGGGAGGTTTAGGTTGGACATTGGGAAGAATTATCTTCACAGAAGGGGTAAGTAGACATTGGAACAGACTGCCCAGGGTGGTGGTGGAATCAGCGTCCCCAGAGGTGTTTAAGGGAGGACTGGATGGTGTAATTGACATGGAGGTGTTCAGACATAGATTACTGCAATGATTGCTGAGGTCTTNGGTAATGTGTCCAATTCTGGGCCTCTTAATTCAGGAGGGACATTGAAGTGCTGGCTGGAGCGTGTCCAGAGAAGGCAACGGAGCTGTTGAAGGTCTGGAGCACAAGTCCTACAAGGTGCAGTTCAGTGAACCTGGGGTTACCTAGCCTGAAGAGGAGGAGGCTCAGGGGAGACCTTGTCACTCTCTATGACTGCCTGAAAGGAGGGTGGAGCCAGGTGGGGGTCGGCCTCTTCTCCCAAGTAAATAGTGACAGGACAAGAAGGCATAATCTGAAACTGGGAGGTTTAGGTTGGACATTGGGAAGAATTATCTTCACAGAAGGGGTAAGCAGACATTGGAACAGACTGCCCAGGGTGGTGGTGGAATCAGCGTCCCCAGAGGGGTTTAAGGGAGGACTGGATGGTGTAATTGACATGGAGGTGTTCAGACATAGATTACTGCAATGATTGCTGAGGTCTTTTCCAATCTAATTGATTCTGTAATTCTCTGTGGAACCACACTGGCCCCGGCCCACCAGACCCCAACCAGCCCACCCCAGCCAGGCCCGCCACCTGCTTCCGAGTCCTGGCCTCGCAGTTTTTGTAAACTTTTCTGCTGGTGTGGTTTGGTGCCTCTCAATGGCTTTTTCTATGGCATGATAGCTTTGAGGGGCTGCACTCGAGGCAGGGCCACTGCAGGTTGGGCGGGCCCCCACAGCCTGTGGCGGTTCTTGCCATCCTCCAGGGCAGAGCATTGTAGTGAGCACTTGGGTTTTCACACGGCATCGACCACTTGGGCTTTTGCAGAATCAGAGCCTCCAGAATGTGATGTGTTACCCTGTGCTCTGCAGAGGCTTCACGCCTACCTCATTACTTACCAACAGCCAGGTAACGAGCAGTCCGCGAGCATCCCACGGTACAACAGTGCTGCTGTAGCTGCTGAGGCCAGGGTTGCGCTGGAGAGGCTTTCTGCAGGACCGTCGACACCAGAGGGAGCTCAAAGCGAGCTTTTAGCGGCTGCTCCCAGGGCTGCTGGGGCTTGGCAGGGGGAGCTGCGGTAACTGATGACAGGAGCCTTTCCGGATGCTCCCTGCCCAAAAGAAGTAAAATCCTTACGGTGAATGCTAAATTGTTAAATGCTGAGAATAGGGAACATTTCTGAACACCAGACTTAACAAAAAGTTTTCCCTTCAAATATGTATATATATAAATACATAAATAGCTAGTACAGGCAGTGGTAGCAAGTAACAGAAACACAGAATTGTAGACTATGCTAAGTTGGAAAGGACCCACAAGGATCATCGAAGTCCAACTCCTGTCCCACTCCTGACACTTCAAGAATCCTGAGAGTGTTGTCCACACATCTATTGAACTCTCTCCGGCTTGGTGCTGTGACCGCTTCCCTGGGGAG
>VYXC01007716.1:708030-784257 GCA_013397175.1 Platysteira castanea
GCCCGCGCAGGCCGCGGTCGCGGTAGGCGGGCAGCGATGTTCCCCATGTCCCCACGGGGGGGTGTTCAGGGACGACACCAAGTTGGGTCGGAGTGTCGATCTGCTGGAGGGAAGGAAGGCCCTGCAGAGGGATCTGGACAGGCTGGAACGATGGGCCGAGACCCAACAGCATGAGGTTCAACAAGGCCAAATTCCAGGTCCTGCACTTGGGTCACAACCACCCCATGCAGCGCTACAGGCTGGGGGCAGCGTGGCTGAAAAGCTGCCCGGCAGAAAAGGCCCTGGGAGTGCTGGTCGATAGCGGCTGTACCTGAGCCAGGAGGCCATGTCCCAGATGGACTAGAAGGCCAATGGCATCCAGGCCTGTACCAGCAATAGTGTGGCCAGCAGGACCAAGGCAGTGAGTTCAGCACTAGTGAGGCCACACCTCGGGTAATGTGTCCAATTCTGGGCCTCTTAATTCAGGAGGGACATTGAAGTGCTGGCTGGAGCGTGTCCAGAGAAGGCAACGGAGCTGTTGAAGGTCTGGAGCACAAGTCCTACAAGGTGCAGTTCAGTGAACCTGGGGTTACCTAGCCTGAAGAGGAGGAGGCTCAGGGGAGACCTTGTCACTCTCTATGACTGCCTGAAAGGAGGGTGGAGCCAGGTGGGGGTCGGCCTCTTCTCCCAAGTAAATAGTGACAGGACAAGAAGGCATAATCTGAAACTGGGAGGTTTAGGTTGGACATTGGGAAGAATTATCTTCACAGAAGGGGTAAGTAGACATTGGAACAGACTGCCCAGGGTGGTGGTGGAATCAGCGTCCCCAGAGGTGTTTAAGGGAGGACTGGATGGTGTAATTGACATGGAGGTGTTCAGACATAGATTACTGCAATGATTGCTGAGGTCTTTTCCAATCTAATTGATTCTGTAATTCTCTGTGGAACCACACTGGCCCCGGCCCACCAGACCCCAACCAGCCCACCCCAGCCAGGCCCGCCACCTGCTTCCGAGTCCTGGCCTCGCAGTTTTTGTAAACTTTTCTGCTGGTGTGGTTTGGTGCCTCTCAATGGCTTTTTCTATGGCATGATAGCTTTGAGGGGCTGCACTCGAGGCAGGGCCACTGCAGGTTGGGCGGGCCCCCACAGCCTGTGGCGGTTCTTGCCATCCTCCAGGGCAGAGCATTGTAGTGAGCACTTGGGTTTTCACACGGCATCGACCACTTGGGCTTTTGCAGAATCAGAGCCTCCAGAATGTGATGTGTTACCCTGTGCTCTGCAGAGGCTTCACGCCTACCTCATTACTTACCAACAGCCAGGTAACGAGCAGTCCGCGAGCATCCCACGGTACAACAGTGCTGCTGTAGCTGCTGAGGCCAGGGTTGCGCTGGAGAGGCTTTCTGCAGGACCGTCGACACCAGAGGGAGCTCAAAGCGAGCTTTTAGCGGCTGCTCCCAGGGCTGCTGGGGCTTGGCAGGGGGAGCTGCGGTAACTGATGACAGGAGCCTTTCCGGATGCTCCCTGCCCAAAAGAAGTAAAATCCTTACGGTGAATGCTAAATTGTTGAATGCTGAGAATAGGGAACATTTCTGAACACCAGACTTAACAAAAAGTTTTCCCTTCAAATATGTATATATATAAATACATAAATAGCTAGTACAGGCAGTGGTAGCAAGTAACAGAAACACAGAATTGTAGACTATGCTAAGTTGGAAAGGACCCACAAGGATCATCGAAGTCCAACTCCTGTCCCACTCCTGACACTTCAAGAATCCTGAGAGTGTTGTCCACACATCTATTGAACTCTCTCCGGCTTGGTGCTGTGACCGCTTCCCTGGGGAGCCTGTTCCAGTGCCAACCACCCATTGGGTGAAGAACCATTTTCCTATATCCAGCCTAGACCTCCTCAGGCAGCTTGAGGCCATTCCCATCAGGTCCTGTCACTCGGCACCACAAGCAAGAGATCAGTACCTGCCCATCTGCTTCCCCTTGTGAGGAGCCCGTAGACAGCATTGTGGTCTCCCCTCAGTCTCCTCCAGGCTGAGCAGACCAAGTGACCTCAGCCACTACTCATACGGCTTCCCCTCAAGGACCTTCACCATCCTCGTGGCCCTCCTTTGGACACTCTGTAGTAACTTTATGTCCTTCTTACACTGTGCACCCAAAACTGCCCCCAGCACTCGAGGTGAGGCTGCCCCAGAGCAGAGCAGAGCAGAGCAGAGCAGGACAATCCCCTCCCTTGCCCAGCTGGCGATGCTGTGCCTGATGCACCCCAGGACAGAGTTGGCCCTCCTGGCTGCCAGGGCACTGCTGACTCAGATTCAGCCTGCCATCGACCAGGACCCATCCCATGTGTAGGCTTTTCCAACTGGTCTTTGTAAAACTTCATGAGGATGGTGCTAAGTATGTTTGGTATATTCAGATAATTATGTATTTGAGAAGCAGCTAAACAAAGATAGAAACTAAGCCTGATGATGAGAAGAAACATTCAATTAATCTTCTCTTAGTTCTTAAAAAAAATGCACATGCACAGGTTATTTAGAACAGGCTTGATCCTGTGGACTAGGTGGAGATCCTGTGAATTACTCTCAGTAGGTGTTTACACCTGTGGAGCAACTTCACAGGAAGGCCCACACCAGAGAAGAGTGTAGAAATACAGAAGTCCAGTTTCCCTTGTCCTGGGCTCTGGAAGCACCAAGGTGTGAAGGCAGTTTAGGTATTGAAGTGGACTTCTCACAGAACAACCTGTGGAAACCAGCCAAAGGAGGCGCTGGAGGTGGGAGGCTTCCAGTTTGGCACCCAGGCTGAATGCCAGGGCCAGCCAGCTAAAGGTTGCAGATGCACTTTAAAAGGAAAAACAGCTCTTCCCGGTTTTTGTCAAATAGATAGGTGCTGCATTGCCAGAGATACTGATTGTTGCTGACTGCTTCTTTCAGTGTTGCCAATCTTACAGCACAGGTGATGCTGTAGAATATTTGCCAGCTCTCATGCGTTGTCATGAGTGTCCAGATGGTTGATCTATTTTCTTAAAACCTAACTTCTGGACTAAAATAAAAACACCACCTTTTTTATGGATAAAGGAAGCATTTTTTTAAAATTCAAGACTTGAAAATACTTTTCATTATATTTTTCTGGTTAAGTCATGATACTGATATTTAATAACCCTTCAGAATCCAGTTCTGATCCTCTGACAAATTTCCATCAGTATAAAATAGCTGAATTGTCAAAAAAACGCAAAAAAGATTGAAATATTCAGTAAATAATCCAGTTACATACTGGCTAAAGAGCAGGATTAAGTATGCATTTCTCAGAGGGGTGATGACATACTTTGCATTCCAAAAATAACAGAGAGGATGGTAAACAGAATCTCTTAACTTGACAGATTTTAAAATTGGTCAGTATTGCTCTTCTATATCTGATTCTTTTAAGACAGACAAGAAAAATAATTACATTTTTATTAAGTCTTGAGATAGCAGAAATATGAAGATAAGTGGGTAAAAGATGAATTCTCTGCTAATATTAAAAACAGGTAGATCAGATGACCTGATGGTGATAGTTTGTCAGCTCGGCTCTGCTCCCTGAGAAGTGAGAGCAGATTAGATGGGGGGTTTCAACTAATAAATATTAAAGAAGCTTAATAGTAGTAGTAATAATAATAATATTAATAATAATTGTAAATCAACATGCCATTAGGGAAAATAATTGTGTCAAAAATATTTTTAGAACAAGATTGCAAATTTTACTGCTAAAATAAAAGTATTTTGTTGCTTCTGTAAGCAACTGACTGGCTAGAAAATAATTTTGATTAAAAAGGTAGAAAAAATATAAACTCAATCTGGTTCACATTGATGTAAGCGCAGCACAGTAGTCTTAAAATAACTAAAAGAGAAACCATCCTTAAGCAATTCTTTTCCTGAGAGGTTCTGCAGGGATTGAGTGTTGTCTTACACTGTTTAATGTCATGTTGTTTTGTTTTAAACCAGGGCTTGGATAAAATCCTGGGTGATGAAGTTTTCAGCTGACACAGAGGTTGTAATCATGGTCAGATAGAATAAGAACAACTGCCTGGTACTGAGTAAATTGTAACTTACATCCACTGTCAATCTCAGAACAAAAGACCTCAGAATGATGTTTTTCAGCTCTTGGTACCTAAAGGACCATGCAATGTCTGTTAAAAACATTCTAGGTCTACGTACAGTCCCTCTAACTCCCAGCAAGGCACCTGCCACCTGCATGACCTGTGTGTGCATGTGTCAAAAAGCTGGGGGCATTTCTGGACTAACTTCTCAGGTGTTGTGAATCACAATCATCCTGACTGCACAGAGCTACACCATGCAGGTCAGACTTGGGGCGTCAGTGACTACAATGAAGTCAGGTAACATTGAAAAGTCCTGGAGCAACAGCAGGGATTAGCCAGTGACAGATGGTTGTGGCATGTAGCTCTGTGACAAAAGGAGTAAGATCCTTGGATCCACAAACAAGAAAGATTTTGGGTTGGAACTATTGCCTGAGCTCTTCAAATGGCTCTTAATGTGAGTGACTTAATCACAGTCGGACAGGGCTGGCTCTGGAAAAAGGTCAAGGTGGTCCAGAAGGGATGAAAGAAGGCTAACACCATCAACATTTAGATCTAGAAAGGTATTTGTGCAGCAATTGCCTAACTTTTGAGGCAGTAATATTGATTTGGCACCTCTCTGTTGAGCTGCAGAGATCCCTCCAGAATGTGCAGTTCTGTTCCTGTCTTGACTACATATCCCTGCTGCTTGTCCCTGCCTAGGGCAGATCAGGCTCCCAAATCTAGGCAGAGTAGTGCAGTTCCTGGAGCCCCCTCAACATGCCCAGTGAGACCACCTCCACCACACACTGTCATACACCACCCACAGCTCTTCTCACCTCTAGGTACTTGTTCTACATTAAACTACCCTGAATGAAATCTCTCCAGGAGCAGAACTTGTTCCTGCCCTTCCTCTCCATGCCGGCCAAGCACCCTACTCATGAGTGATGCGCATGTGCTGTGTTCCTCAGCCCTGCCTAGGAAAAGCTGCAAGCAGCCCCTCGCTCCATGACCCTGCTGGGTTTCCTGCATACACACCTGCAGCCAAAGCAGATGATGGCGGTTTGGATTACCAGCCAGGAGCAAGCACACAGCTTCTGTGTTTGGACCTAGCCGCTGCAGGATGAGACTTGGAAAATTCAGACTCAGGGCAAAAAAAAAATAATTAACAATGCAAGTAATTAAAAAGTGGAAGAACATGCTAAGGTTTGTGGCAGGTTCTTCAGCACTAAATATTTTACAGCAAAATGTCGTCTTCTCAAAGGGATGTTCCAGTTCAAATGACAGTGAATTAGGTCGGGGAAGTTCCCTGACCTGAGGGAGGTAGAAGATCATGCAGTCCATGTACTCCCTCTGGTCTTGTGATTAATTCCACTTGGTACAGCTATTCCTGATGTGAGATTGCTGGAACCTGTGCTTACCCTCAGGAACTTACAAACTGATTACTTTTGTTGTGTCAACCCATTAGATACTCATAGGCTGCATGCAGACTCATTATTTAAACTGAATTATGTATTTGCTCTTTGAACGTTATCAAAATATTCAGATCTGGCATGCTTCATGGTCTGCCACCATTGCTTCTTCTTTGTACACAGATTTCTGTGGTTACTTCTGCTTACAAACCACAGACTTTTCATGCGCAAACACCAGTTTCGGTTATTTCGTAGGTTGAAACTATGGTGGCTGATGTCATCCTGGTCTTTTAAATTTATCTTACTTTTGATGAAACCTTTTATTGTTAGATTAAAAACCCATAAATATTTGTTTCAGATCTCATATATTAACTTCGTTTTAAAAAAACTGGCAGCCCAGATTCCTACAGAAGATGTATACTAGCTCAAACATCAAGGGCCTGCAGGCCCCTGGTAGGTACCTCCACACCTGCAGTGCCTGCAAAGGAGCCTGGTCTGCAATCTCTCCCAGTGAGCAGGGTGCTCATGGAAGGTGGGTTGTGATAGGAAAGTATAAAAATAATGCACATGCATAGAGCACATGGATTCACTGCAAATAATCTGTTTTGCTTTGAGCTGGGTCCGAACTACTCTGTATTTTCCTAGAGCACAGGTAGGCAGTCAGACTCTTGCTGTGGAATCCTCAGGTCTCTCTGCCTCCTTAGGAGCCTAAAGCAGTCTGCCTCATTTCTTGCCTTTCCCCTTTAAGAACAAACAATCAACAAGAAATTGGTCTTGGAAGGGTTTTGAGATGCCACTACAGTCTTTCAGCTGCAGTAATGTTCCTTTGGGCTCTGAGGGTGTTAATATCCATCGGGTGTCACCTTCCTGTCTTCATCCCAAGCCATTTTTTCCCTATGACTGTAGGAATATCAAGAGCTACCCCAAAGCCATGCTCTTCAGTCACATTTATCCACCAGTTTGCATGTGCTGGCTGTGCATTTAATGTGTGATTAATGTTTTTTTGTGACTACTATGCAGCACCTACATACTTTTGCTGGAAGGAAAGTGGAGGACAGCAGGATAGGAAGGTTTTTAGTTAATGAGACTGTTATTTTTTGCTGACAAGATCACTGAGTATCTTAAGAAAAGGGAATGTGATCTCCTTCCAAGTAACTGAACAGGAATTTGCATTCCAGAATAATTGTGAAGCATATGTATTCCAGGAAAAAAAAAACAAAACAGCATCTATTGTCAGATTGCCTAGAGATTTCAACATCTGTGAGGAAACATTGGTGATCACACAGTGTCCACATTCTTTATGATGACTTGATTATTTTAGCTCCGAGCCAGTGGAGCAGTACGTGAAGACACTCTCCTGCTAGACCCACCTCATGTGAACACAACCCCACAACAACCCCTCTCTTATGCTTCAGATATTCCTAAAGCTTCCTCTAGCCTGGGAAAATAAATTAATCGTGAAACAGGTATGCAAGAACCATGCTCCAGCTGAGTGGGATTTTCACATGCAGATGTTGCTGAGGCAAACACTGATGGAGTCCTAGAGGCAGCATGACAGTGCCCCAGATGTCTCGGCTCGGAGAGACATTTTGGCAGCCACTGAACGAGGGCTGGAGATTGAGTCCTGTTCCTGCAAAGCTGCAGTCACAAAGCACACGTGAGTTTCACTGGCACTGGCAGTTTCACTGCTCCCATCTGCCCTAGGACCAGCAGAACTTAATGCTATGAGGCCTGGTGCTCCATAATCACATGGCCCTGCAGACAGCTGCAGGCACTGACTGTGCTACCCACACCATGACTCCAACACTGCCACCACAGCCTCGGCCCTGTCGCTGATCCCACCTGGGATCAGGAGATGCTCACAGGCCAGTGAGATTTTTGGCCATCTAGACAAGAGCATAAATTGTTACACAGCATCTTGAGGGCTGTCTGGATGGGTCCAGCTGAGAAAGAGTTGCTGCTGCTGGTGAAAGCTCCAGAGGATGATGTGCAGCCTCCCTGAGCTCCAATATGTGGTACCTGAGCACCCTGCTGACAGCTGCAGTTCGTGGCCAAAGGGGGAGAAGAAAGGGCCAAGCACTCACTAGCGAGGAGAGGAAACATTTCACTCAATTTCATAGCTGTCAAAACCAGCCTAAAACTGGGGCTAGAAAACAAATGAGAAGAAAAGCACTGCTTACATAATCCTTTGGCAGTGAAATGTGTCAGGGTTCTTGCGGGAGAAGAGGAATGCAGTTTTTAAGAAATAAACAACATTGCTGTAATTGGTGGTAGCTGGATAGTCCTGCTTTCCTGAAGAGTAGCACAGACATTTACCATGGATTTATGTGCCTTGTCTTTTGTGGCCATGGTCTCTCCTCTGAACAAAGCCCTGTAAAATGGAACACTCCTGCTGTTTTCTTTAAAATAATCTGTAATTCCTTGGCCATAATGCAAAGGGAGGCACCCATCTGTTTGATTTTGTGTTTTTTCCTCTTTTCCACAAATGTCCTTGTTTGTGTTAACTAGCAAATCTAATCATCCCGCTCACAGGAGAGTTACACAACTCCAAGCCTCCCGAGATTTCAGTCTAATAGCAAATCTTGCTTAATACCACTGCGTTCGCTTCTTGCTTCAGATTTGCAGCTTCTTTGGCATTACAGCTGTGCTCTTATAAAACAGATTAAAAAGCAAAAGGAATGCTGAATGAAAAATGCCGAAATGGAAAATCCACCTTGCAGGACTTGCTGAAATAAGGCTGGCTGTGTTGAAATATGAGCCAAAACTCCCACAGGGAGCATTAGTCTGAGTGATTCACATAAACACTCAAAGAAGTCAGCCTCGGTTGAGCTTCTTAATCAAGGTAGGTAATAGTACGCAAGCAGCAGAGCCCCTCTCCCCTCTCCTTTAGAGAGCACTGTTGATAGAAACCTACTGTTGTTTGTTCTCACTGGGAAGCAGCAAGATGAGTACTGGGTAACAACAGAAAACTTGGGGTCTGGGTAACTCTTTCACACAAGGAATTGCGGGTACCTTTTCTGTGAAACTGCCTAGTGCTGTGAAACATTCTTCCTTTGTGCCCTTGGTTTGGGTCATCTGGAGAGGAAAATCTCAGCAACCTCTTGAAATGCAGCCAGGTTTATGATCACTTTCTTTTGCAGTTGACTTTTAAGGGAGATAATCTTTCCAGGAGGAGGTCTGAAGAAAGGCAAGTTACAGGTATGTGCATTTCATGTGTTTTGGTAAAGGTGTAGATGGAGTTGCTTTCTTTCCCTCTGCTCTGCACTGTCTGGTTTCCAGGAGCTGTCACTCAATCCCACCCTTTCTGGTAGGTTTTTGCGATCACCCATGGGTGCTGCGTGGGGTCTGACTGGCCCCAGCACCGGTGCTGCAGCCACTGACATGACTGGGGTGCTGTGAACAGCACCAGTGGTCCTGGGCTCGCAGGGCTCCCCTGCTGCAATATTGAGCTCTTCTCTCTGTGAGATGACAAATGCCACAGACTGGGGCACCGACCTGCGTGTCATCTTTTATGGGCAACTTCCGTGGACATCTTCTTCGCTCAGCCTGCCTTGGGCCTTGCCTGCCCATCTTGGCAGAGTGCTCTTCTGTTGCAGCGGCTTTGGTGGTTTGGAAGCAATTCCAGCATCAGACAGGGGGCTGCTAGAGCCATAGCTGAAACAAAGTACATCACTCAGAGCACAGAGCTGGGGAGCCAAGTTTCTGCAGCACTTCCAGATGTGAAGCGGGGGAGTTGCTTTAACCTATTTTTCAGATTTTTTCTTTCTGATTTTTTTTTTTAAAGCACCATGCAAGCACACTGTGAACAATTTGTACTGTTCACTCACGTTCAGCTGCGTGTTCCCAGTTGCAGTCACTAGCACAGTTTCTAGCTAAAAATCTCCAATGAAAGCCACATTCGTGTGTTGGGGCACACTGGCAGTAGACATCTTTCCCACTGAAATCCAAGGAAAAACTATTCTATATCCACTCTGTCACACATGTGACTTGGCCTCCAAGGTAATCCCATCCTCACAGACCACTCCAAGGACTGAGGAGGGACAATATCTACAGTCACTTAACCAAAGGCAAATTCCTCTTAATTCCAAGTTTGAACTGAATAAACACTGGGTGATTTTGATGACAAGTCCTCAAGGAGACATGATTGCTGAGCAACTTCCTATCCGTGTGGACACTTGGGAGGAGATAGAGGCGGCTGGAAAGTCACACAGAGTATTTATTTCTGCAGGGAATCAGGAGCAGACCTAAGCCTGTATCCCTGCCAGCATACTGCACTGGTGCTTTAGCTTCTCCTTAATATATGTCTTTCCCTGATTTTGTCCTGCCTGTAGCTTCAAGCAACCTCCTTAACAAATCCCGCAGCATTTCCTGGGGAATTCAACATAACTGTGAGGGGGGATTAAGTTGTGAGATGAACTAAAAAAGCCTCCATTGCAGCCTGTCAGTGCCTCTTTCCAGGTGACAAGAAGTGAGTGTGATGATGCACTGGTCACTGCTTCTACTTCTCCTGGTCAGCTTTGGCTCACCTGCGCCCAGGTTTTCGGTGCGTATCTTTTAGCTGTGTCTGTACACTCTCTCAATGGTTCATCATTCCCAATCATGCAGAGATGGATACTCCCCCTCAAGAGGGATGGAGACCTGCAAGAGCAGAGCCAAAAGGCATCTGCTTGCAGCTAAAGGAATGTTGTCCTGATAATACAAAATTTTCATAGCATTAAGGGCTGTGCAGCCAGGTGGGAGACTGAACTGACATTATTAAGAATTAAAAACAACAACAAAAACAACAACAAAAATCTCTTTTACAAAAATGTATTTTTATAGCCAAAATATAAGCTCTTTTTCAGTTTTACACAAAGATGATTCTGGAACCTTGCTGGTTTGGCCTGTCTCCAGTGCAAGAGCTAAGTTTTCCCTCTCTTATCAATCTGAGCGCTTTCATAGTTTTCAAATCTTCCCTTTGAGCTCATCAAGTGGGAGTCAAGACAAATTATTTTTGTCCAAAGTAAATTTTTGTGTATCTGATCATATTCTGGCATGCTCTGATCAATGCCAAGGTAGTTGCAGAAACCCTTTTTCCACTGGATTCAACTCAACAGCTCATGCTGTGCAAGATTTGCGTATCTTAGGAAGAGATCACCACCAAATCATGTTGATCCACATAGGCAGTGTGACATGCTAGGCTCAAGAGGAGACAGATACGCCTCTCTCTGTGTCTCTCCTTACCACTGACTGAAGTGTGGGGGGTTTTGTTGTATTTTCTCCATAGGACAAAGATATCTGCCTCCTAGACAACAATAAATTAAGACAAAGGTTAAAACAACTTCAAGACTTGCTTTATTTATATGAACTGCAGCTGAAGGACATCCTGGAGAACACTTACCACAGAACGAGAAGTGGACTGTTCTCAGGCAACAGGAGCATGCAGCATGAGGTGCTTTTACCCACAACCAGTGGAAATTTGATAGTGTATGATCAAGGTACAGTTTGCAGTAGTGTGCCACAATGTTTATTTCTCCCTGCACTGTCCCATGTGTCATATTTTACTTCTGCTAAAAGTTCTAAATTTTTAAAAGTGGATTACGTTTTAAAATATGGATACATGGGAAGGAGAAGAGCTGACTGGTGGCCCTGACACCATAAGAATCCCTTGGGCCTAGAGTCACTTGTCCCAGCTGTAGGCAGCTACTACCCAGGTACCAAATGGACACCTTCAGCTGGGCTTCTTACCTGGGACTCTGCTGCAGAGAGGAACAGTCACCTCTCATGTTTTCCATCAGATTTACTTTAGGCATCTGCTTTAGGAAGAGATGGGTCCTGCTGTTGAAGAACCCATGTTCCCTGAGTGACTTAGGGAAGCCCAGAGTGCCTGGGTCAGCTGCAGGCACTGAGACCTGTTTGGATGAGCCAAGCCTCCCTGTTCCTCAGTTCCCCCATTACTTCTGTGTCACAGTAACAGGCATGCATACTTTGTTCCTTGGTGTTACTTTGAGAACATGGTCATAAATGACATCGCTGCCTGTGGCCAAGATTTTAGCCTTTGGGCAATACACTGAAGGTGTGAAGCATTGAGATTCTGAAGGGCTGTCTCCTGACGCAGCCCTGGTAGAGCTGGACACAGGAGCTTAGCCTATTATTTTAGAAATATTGTTCCCTGATCCTATCAGAAGTACAGCTTAAGGTTACCTTACCTTCCACATGGAAATTAGCTTCCCTGGAAAAGATCTTGCTGACAGAGATAGTTTCAGTCTTGGGCTTTCATGATATAGCCCCAGGCTAAGCTGCAGCTGCCCTGCATTTCACCAAGGATTTGGGAATTATTCCCTCAGAGGGCATGGCCATAAAGGCTCTCAAGCTTTCACGGTCTTTGTCAGGCCAGCAGTTTGCAAAGCAGTGTAGCTACTACCTTGCTGCACCACTTCCTTTGACTTTACAGGGCTTGCAGAGCTATGCACAGGCTGGCCAGGTGTCCTTGTCCCATGCAGCCTCTCAGTGATGTCTTCTTGTGGTGGCACACAGCCCTTGGCTTTCCCCCCAGCCTGTTTAACAAACTGATACCGTTCTGCCCAGATTGCTCTGCCGTGTATAATCGGAAGAGCACCACAAGTGGCTACTACAGGATCAGGCCCAGAGCAGACCAAGAGCCTTTCCTGGCATTCTGTGACATGTCTGATGGTGGGGGCTGGACTGTCATTCAGCGGCGGAGTAACGGCAAGGAGAATTTCAACAGGTGAGTGCATTGTAGTTGCATCAACAGGGCTTGCAGTCAGGCCACCAGCTCCAGTCACTGTCCTGCTGCCAGGCAAAACCCCACCCTTGAGAAGCAGGATATGCAAGACTATATATTAGTGATGATCATTTAGGATTAGGACAATCTGGTGGTACCTATTGGCAGCAGGAGACCATTTTCAAAACGGATCTATAGCTTCTTTTCCGTGGTTTCTCTGCATTTGCATGCATATTTTTTTATCATTATTGAAAACTGTCAAAGGCTCCAAATTGGCAGGTATCTGCTCCCAGTGCACAGACTGAGACCTGTTGAACAGATCTATTCTCATATCAGGAATTATGTTCAGCGTGTTGTAACATTTATTATCATATTCAAATAATTCAAAAAGATGCCGAACCAGGTTGTCCGTTCCCTATGCCAAATCCCAGAGAGGTGACTTTCACACTGGAATTTACAGGAGGAGAGATGCTCTGGTAGCCCAGTTAAGAAGAAATGTTCCCATGAAGGTTAATTCACTATCATAGCACACACAATTTCAGGGCACATCTAATGCCTCTTAACATCTATGCAGGGCATTGCGAAGCTACCTCACCTGGCTCTAAACAGCTTGCCTAGAGAGTGGTAACTATCTAGCTGTGGTAGTTCAGGTGAATGAAAAACATCCTGAAGAGGAGCATTGACTAGTACATAGGTGAGGCAGAATAAATATCCATAATAACAATGTGAGAGAGGGAATAAACACAGGGTTGCTAAAACTGGAAATGATGACACACAGGAAGTATGAGTATCAAAGGTAATACATAGATCATGTGAATTATGACTTGCTGAAGAACAATATCAGGTGTTTTGCTGACGACCAATGTGACAGCTGCTGCTTTCCCTTTCTATTTAACTGGAAACCTCAGTCTACGAGCACTGCATCTGGCAGTTCGAAGGTTTGATCCCAATATATGTGTGTGCATAGGTTTAGCAGGGGGAAAAGTAAGCTGTGAGTTGTATTTACTTCTAAGATAGAATGACAAATCTCAGCTCAGCTTGTGATGAGTTGGATACTTTTAGAAAACAGTGTCTAGAAATACCGGTGGAGTTTTACTTGTTACCACACCCAAGTGTCACAAACTGTCTAATCCCCTCACATGCTGACATTGATATTTATATCTCTCTGCAGGAAATGGGATGATTACAAACTGGGATTTGGGAAATTTCAGGGCAAGAATGATGAATACTGGCTGGGCAATGACCACATCCATGACCTGCTCTCTAGAGGTACAAGTGTTTTTTCTCCATATATTTCTTTCTAATTTGCATTAGGTAGTTAATCTAACATGACACAACTTTATGTTTAGGAGAGAACTCATTAAAGATTGACCTGATGGACTGGCATGGGGACAGACGTTATGCAATCTATGAAAATTTCCAGCTTGCAAATGAGCAGGTAAGAAATGGAGAGTAGTGATTTGCTTGCTTCGGTCTGTGAGGGTGGGGCAGCTGCATATGCAGCATCAGACCAGTATCAGGGCTGTATCTACAGCTCTGCAAAACTTAGCTGCTCTGGTTCCCTGGGCTTCCTAGTTTGTCTGACTGACAAACAGCCCTGGGAGCAGGGACATAAACCTGGTACTTTTTCCTTACAACTGAGTGCCCAGGTCAGTGACTGACAGTATTGTGTGTGTGCCCTCTCCTCTTGCTAACTCTGCTGCTGAACAGAGGGTAGTTCTCTGCCACAGGGCACAGGGATTCCCACATATATTTGTCTCTGGCCTCATGATTAAAAGAGTCTTCTGTGAGTGAGAAGACCCTTAGGGTCTGAACCTCTGCAACTAAATGGAACCCTGTTCTTCTGCTTCCTAAGAGAGTGTTTCAGACTGTCACATAAAAGGCAAGTGCCAGAACAAATCTTCAGGACTTTGTTTTAAAATAAAACAGTGAACTCTAATCAAAGCTTTGAAAGAGCAGTTTTAAGTTCCTGTCTGGAAGAGAGATACCTACTGCTACAGACTGAGAAAGCCCAGAGACAGACACATCCTGGATTTTCATGTTTGCTTTCTAGCTGTAGACAGTGTCCAGCTCCATACAGGTGCTGTTCTTTGCAGACTTGCCTTCCTGAACACCACGTGTAAGTAGCCCAGATAAGCAAGGATTCTGCATGGACCAGTCCTAGCTCTAACTCCATCACCACTCCAGAAATGTGCACATTATGCTCAGTTTGTAATTACAGGTTTCTTATATAAAGTTTGAACAGCTTCATTTTAATACCTTACTGCCATTTTTCGTAAAGAAAATGATTACAGGAGAAAGTCCACAATACAAAAATGATCATCCACTTAATATCAAATATCTCTTAAACCTGTTAGCTGTGGCCAATGGAATTATTAGTATTCTAAGTATTCGTACCAGGACCAGACTGTAGAAATCAGATGGTTTCTAGTCCTTGGAAGAGCAAAATGACTAAGCATTTATTCTAGCTGAACAACATCAGTTTATGAAAGCACTACTTGGAACACTTGTCTAGGAAGTTTTTCTTGATCAACTAGAAAGAGCTTTCCATCTTGTTGTAAAGTGTATTAAATGGTTGTTGAATGACAATAAACCTTAAATCCTTTGTAGCAGCAGCAGTAATTACCAATCCCTTCTGGAAGTTTAAATCCTGCATTGATCTACACTAGGATGATTAAAGCATGGAGACAAAAGTCACCCTTGACTTCAACAGTCATGCCTTTGACAGTGGATAAAATACCCAGAGCTAATTTGACCTCAAAAATGGGAGGAAGGGCAGAAAGAATGGATATCAAAGACATGTTTCACATATTCTTGCAGGACAATTACAGGTTATGGTTTGGCACCTATTCTGGTAATGCTGGCGACGCTCTGTCTGGCGGGAGCAATTTTGAAGATCAGTGGTCAGCCTCTCACAGAGGGATGCAGTTCACCACATCTGATAAGGATCACGATCGATTCCTGGCAGGCAACTGTGCATCAGAGAACAAGGGTGGCTGGTGGTTTAACAGGTATGGAAAAGAGCTGATTCCTCTCGGATGCATACAGTGTGGGTGGCTGCACAGCTGTACAGCTGAGAGGACCTGCCTGCCTTACAGCAGTTGGAGGTTGCTGTGTGCACTTGCCACCTCGCACAGCCAAACCTAAGATGTTCTCACCTACAGATCCACAGAGGAAAACAATTTGCTTCTTTCATTATAGCAAAGCAGGGGAGTTGAATTCATTTTAAGAAAATGGGTCAGAACAAATGTATAGGGAGCAATGACGTGGAAGTAAAAAAGCCCAATTAAAATTCCTGGAAGTGCTTTGCATTATATTCCAGCGATGAAAACAACTGTAGCCATGGTAAGGTGAAGTGTGTAAAAAGGACATTTCCCTAGTGTGGAGCATGTGTAAGAACAAAGCTACTCTATAGCAATTTTGATGGTATATTTGCTGTTTGGGCATATGCCACACATCCATGGATAGGGACTCATGTTTATCCCTGGAAACAGGGATATACCACTCTCAGATTTTCTCTGCTTTAGTGCAGCATGAGCCTCTTTGGCCAGATTCTCATCACATACCAACTGAAATCAGTGGAGCTACAAAAATGTTCATCATTATCTGACCAGTGTAGGTGTCTGCTTTAGGATGATCCACATATTCCTCTGTGTTCCACTAAATGCATTAACCATTTAATCCATCCTGCCCTGGTACTTATAAATATATGTTGTGTGAGAACGGTACTTCACTGCTATGATGCAATATCTTCCCACACTAAACATAATTCCTTTTTTCTCTTTCCTACATTGTTCCAAGGTGCCATGCTGTAAACCTCAATGGGCGATACTACAAAAGAGGGAGGTACAGTGGACCCCATGATGATGGCTTGGTTTGGTCTACATGGCACGGGATGTGGTACTCACTGAAATATTCAACCATGAAAATCAGGGCTCCGTTCTTCATTGACAGTGAGAGTGGAGATGGCGAGAACAGTCAGAGCAGCTGAAACCTGCTGCTTTGGAAAGAGAAAAGGCACAGGCTGAAAAGAATTGTGTACATTGATAGCCAGTTCTCTGCTGCTGCCAATTGCCAAACCTGCACTTGATAGCTGGAGTTGCACCTGCTTCTGCTACCTGAAGCTAAGAGCACGAGTTGTTTGAGCACAGCCAGACAACAATTTAATAACAAACATATGGATCTCAGTCACGGGATAACCAGAGATTTCTTTTTCAGCTTTGTTGGAGACTGTTTATTGAAAGTTCTCTGGACTTTGAAGGATCAAGCATGTCCTTTAATCAGTCTATACTTTTCAAGGTCTAAACCTTTCTCATTTTAATCATCAGTATTTCAGTTACGAGAACATCAGGACAGAAAGAACAAGCAGATGGGGAATTGGACTTCATCTGGTGTGCCTTTGCTAGTGCTTTGTTGTGCATCAGGAGAATGTTTTTAAGCAACTTTCCCTATGGTTCCCAATTGCCACACTTCAGTTGCAGAGTGCTCCTGAAGTGTGTGAAACCAAACCTGTGGATGGACATGCTCCAACTGCTAATGTGCATCCAGACTAAGGCTGCTTCAAAGTGAACACCCACAATACAGACAGTGTGGATTCCATTCCAACAGCTTCCCGCTGCAGATCCACTGCTAAAGTACACCGCAGGACATTAAAGCAAAGACAATCCTGCCAACCACATTTAAACCCCAGATTAAAATTAGGCAGATTTTACTAAAATTAAGCTGAGTGCAGATATTCTTAGGAGTTCCTAAAATGCAGACACAATTCATTTGTACATTCTCCTGTAATTTACCGGGAGACTTTGCATTAGTGAAGGGGAATCAGAAAGTGGTTGAACCACAAGGCACACTGCTTTCATTGTCTCACTGGGCTGAAATGAAAAACCAACACAAATGACTGAAAGAAATGGAATACTGAAAATTTATTTTCCACAACTGTTAATAGCAACAGTTAAAAATGAACAGCAGTATCAGCTTGCTGCAAATCATTTAACTACCATGCTGTAGAATAAACCTGTTTTCTTTTTTGATTATTAATCATTTTTTAAACTGCTATTTCTTTTCCATTTACTTTTTATATCCATACATATTGTGATTTGTATACATATCAATAAAGAGTGAAATAAAACCGTCTGAGTAGGACTTAATACTTTTTATCTGGTTTTCGACAATAGGAATGTGAATACAAATCTGGATGAAAATCTTGGAAAGCTCAAAATATGAGAAATGTATTCTTTCAGTGTTGGCTCTGGTGCTTTTTAATCTGTTGTGCTGGGTAGCTGAGAGGGTCTGCAAGGTAAGTTTAATTTTCATGGCTCAAGCTATCCTGGAAACAATGCAGAGGCATGTGTGAAGGTTCAGTGTAAAACTTGGCTTGGTTCCTCTGCTTTGTCAAGAGAGAAACCCTTGTTCTCACTGCTTCCTACACATCCCAGTGATTGCAAACATGAACACCCCAGTGTAATGGGCAGCACTGCAGGGACCTGTGCTCCTAAAGCCTGTGCCCTTGGTCAGACTGCACCCCTGCCCTCTTCCCAAGCGTATCCACGTGGAATGAAATTTGCACCTACATGTCTGAAATGAGGTTGCCCTTGTGAAGAAAGGGCTGCAAAAAGGCAGTACTTACTATTTCCCTTCTGATCACTACTTCTGTATTTTGATATGGTAAAATCTTAGTGCAAGGTTGTAACTGCATGTTGGGACATAAGGAATGACTTTGCACACATTCTAACTGTGGCCACTGATGCAGTGCTGAGGGCAGAAAGGATGATTTTTGTCTAGGTGGAAGACAGAGAAATGTGAGTGAAATAAGTTCATGCCTTCTGGCAAGTGATGCTCAATCCCACTCTTCAGTAGAGAGCTAAGGAAGCAGGGTAAAAATTACAGACTGTGGAAACTAGAGCACTTAGGGGACAGCATTTGTGGTCTGGCAGTTGATTAAGCAGCTGGTAACCCATCTGATAATGGAGTATCTGGGAACCCAGAGATGAAGTCAGTAGGGCTTAGTGAGACAACCAGCACCCAGTGCAGCTCCCCAGTGAGTGAGCAATGAGCGCTGTGAAGTCCTGACTGCGGCGCCTGTTTCCCTGTGTGTCAGTAGGGAGGGGCAGTGTAGTTGGACTGCCTTCAGCCAGCATCAGTGTTACGGTGCTTTTTCCTGTCTCTGAGAGAGAAAGGGGGGCAAAGGTGTGACAAGCTGGGAGGGAAGGGGTCTGCCTGCTCTCTTTGATCTAAGATGTACCTAAGTACATTTAATGCATGAGATAGCCCAACACTGGGACAACTTTGCAGGAAGCAGCATCTGAATTAGAGCAATGCTCCCCCTTCTCCGCCCTCCTGTGGCAAAGGAAACCCCCTCTGCGATGCAAGGGTCACGGGGCTTTGTGCAGGAGCCTGCAACTCCCACAGCGAACCCCAGGAAGCATTTCAGAGCCCCCTTTATCTTAATAAACAGGGTAGAATGCCACTAGCTGAGTACTTACTGGATCTGAAAGCTACCGCCAAGCTTGAATCACTCCCGCTGAAGGTTAGGGGAATGCTTGCTGAATGTTACTGCATTGCACATTTGATCTCCTGTTTCTCCAGGGTCTCCCATGGTGAGAGGCTCAACAAAGCTAAAACAGGCTCTGTAGCCCTGCAGCTCCAATGCTGATGGATTGCTGCTTCAGGGCGAAGGTGCTTCACACCACAGAGCTTACCTCAGTACAGGCAGGGTAAGTAACCTGAGCAGCAATTGCTTCAGAGGTCTGATTTCCAGCTCATTTAAGTCAATTTAAAGACTCATTACATGTGATTGCCTTTGGATAACTCTTCAAGCGTGAACATGTTCTTAAACGCTTTAAACAGCTTTTCAAGCTGACAGTTTATGGGAATGCATTGCTGGTACCAACGCCACACTGGGCCAAGGGCTGAACATCAGCATCTTGGCACGATTCCCGGGAAAGATGGGGAGCTCACATCACCCTGTGAGTTGGATCCTTTGCTCCAGCAGCAGCTGCAAAATGTAACCCACGGAAAAGGCCATTGTAACAGCCAGATTTGACTCTGGTGGCCAAATGCTGAGATTTGCTCCTCCTAAGCTGTCACAGCAGGTAAAACTGTGTGCCTGTCAAGCTACCTGTGCAAGCTTTGGACACTGCAGTGGGTGCCATCAGAAACTGGCAGCTAATGCACAGCAATGCTGCTCTTCCTTTAAAATTGCTGTTGGTTTGTAGGGGGAAAAAAAAGAAGTATGGGATTTGAAAATCTCTCTCTGCTCAGAAAGCCAGTTTTGAGAAAGATAGCAGCCTACTTCCTGAGAACAGAGCAATGCTAAGTTTGGTTTCACACCCACAAGGCAGGTTAAAGGGCATGTGGGGTTGGGCTTCTTATGGGAGAGCTGAATTAAGACTAATAGTCCACTGCCTAAACCTTTCTTCTCTCACACCAACCTCCATAGGCAGCATCTCTTTTCTTGGTTTTGCCCACCAGCATTCCCCTGGTCTTTGCAAAGGCCCCAGAGAGACGGTTATCCTAACAAATGGTAAGAAAAGTCTCAGTCATTCACACAGGCCCGAGCTCTGCTTCTGCTGTTATTTGGGGTTCCAACCCAACTCTGAGTACTTACAGCAGACTCTAATGGCAAATTTGTGATGTCTGGTTTTAAAACTCAACAAAAAAACCCCATCATGGCTTTTGTAGTTCACTGTAGTAAGACTTACTGCTCCCTACAACCCCCTGAAAAGAGGTTGTAGCAAGGTGGGGGTTGGTCGGCCCCTCCTCCCAGGTAACAAGTGATAAGACCGGAGGAAATGGCCTCAAGTTGTGCCAGAGACTGGATATGAGGGAAAATTTCTTCACTGAAAGAGCGGTCAGGCATTGGAACAGGCATCCGAGGAAAGTGGTGGAATCACTGTCCCTGGAAGTGTTCAAAAGGTGTGTGGATTTGGCAGTTAAGGGATATGGTTTAGTGGTGAAAACAGTGGTGTTACATTAATGACTGGACATAATCATTTTAGAGGTCTTTCCCAGTGTAAACAATTCTATAAGATTCTCTGTGAATCACCAGATGTTGGCAAGTCATTTTAATTTTTGTTCCCAGAAGAGGTATTAATCAAATAATCTTGTTGTTTGCTAGTTTTGTTCATAATTTATTTTGAGCTTGCTGTAGTAGTATTATTGTCAATATATTTACATTTAAAAATTTTAATAAAGGAAAGGATGACTATGGAAAGGATGCATAATTCAACAGCTCTCTCACTGCTTTTTACAGGTAACATGCTGCAGTAATGTTTCTGTGAGGACTGAAATCTGATCATCTGTTTTCTTTGCCCTCCCTGTAGCATGCCTCTTGCACTAATTTCCTGCAAATATTTGTACATTGTTTTCTTGGTATAAATATTGACAGTAAGAAAATATCAAAGTCTTGAATGATGAAAATGCCTCCTCAGTTTTAAATTCACTCAAGTATTCAGCATCAATGGTTTGCACTTTCATGCAACCAGCTAAAAAACCCCCACCATATGAGTTATTTGAGCAACAATGACAAATCAATGCAGTTCAATGATGACTATCAGAAAAATGATGAAAACTGCCCAGAGCTTGAGCTTTGTGCTTTCTAGATGGGAAAGCATTCACTAATCAGGGCAAATGGCTGAGGGTGCTGGACAGTGGATGCTTCAGTATCTCACAGTCTACCAGTACACAGTCCACAAGGTAGGAAATGTCAGTGGCACTCATCATGTATGATGCACAAAACGTGACTGCTTTACACAATAAAATCGATTGGCTATTCCTGCGCCACACCTTAAATAACACGTGCTTTCCCAGGGTACTTTGTGTGCCTTGTACACACAGACGTACAAAAAATAATTATATGAAAGCACTTTTCAGTAATTAGAAAGGAATATGTTCCCACAAGCCAGACCTGGGGCATTATTCCCTCCTGCTGCGTGTAGAGGTAACATGATCCCTGCTCTTTCTTCCACCAGAAGCCAACCGATCCTGCAGATCCTCTCCCACGCACGCCACTCCTGCAGGGCTGCAATGAGTCACTCAGATCACCAGCTTCTCAATGCTCAGAGTACTTGTTTCATCTTCTTCATTTGAGCCAAAATACCCAGGGAGGTCGATCATCTGCTGCTCTGCCTCCGTTAAGCCAAAAGTAGAATTATCATAAAAGGCAAACTCAGGGTCCAAGGGGAAGCTCTGGCACTTGTCCTTTCGGTACTGGGCAGGGCTAACACTTAGGCCTCTCTGGGAATTATCTTTGCCATTTGGGCCTGTTTCTTTCCGCCACACACCTTTGGGGTTAGGTGAAGGGCCCCTCTTACTTCGGCTGGGCTCAGGCTTCTCAGCTGCCTTCTCCTGACCGGCAGGCTGGCGGTCAGTGATCAGGTCCAGCTTCCTCACCGGGGGACCTGCCCTGTGGTGGGGCTTTGTGCCATGGCCCTGTGGTTCACACCCCAGCACAGTGCTGTGGGGCTGATCCAGCTTTTCACAAGCTAGATTAGCATTTCTTGATTTTGGCCGTGTCCTGTCCTCCAGACTCTGGTCCCACGTCCTGGTCCTGGAGTTGTAGAGAGGAGTCTGTCGGGGTGTAAGAGTGGACATGCTTCTCTCTCTGAAAGGCCTGGCCTTTTTAGTTTCATGGAAACTGGCTGTTCTTCTGAACTGCGAGTTTCTGTGACAGCCCCTCTCAGGCAAGTCCACTCTGTTATCCTGGTGCTTGAAATGACCTCTTCTTACCAAGGTTTGGGTAGGGCTCATTGCAGGATTGGCCTGTGAGAATGGAAAATCCAGCCTAGGGTGAGGGCCTTCTCCCAGGAATTTGGACTGATTGGCTGGCTGGTCCAGAAATGGAGATTTGATCCGAAATTTGTTTGCCGCTGCCTCCTCTTGGTTTTCTCCGCTCAGGGGAAGCATCGTGGTGGCACCAAGAACCGTGTCCGTGAGGGGATTCTGAGAGACATGGTACACCTTAGTGGTCTCCGTCAGGCCTTTCTTCTTCATCTCTTTCAGCTGTTGTTGTGCCAGGCGGTAGCTGAAAATTGGAGGGATTATTTTTTGGGCACTCGGCTGAAAGTTTTCACTTCCAGAGGCATCATCTTCTTGGGCAAATTGGAGACTTCGCCTGTAGGTTAGGGGAATGTTAACAGGGGCATCCCCTCCTTCAGCAAAGCTGTCCCGTTGCTTGTTGCCTTGGCAAATGTTCTCCTCGTCGGAGTTTTTCCGGAAGCCAGGGGAATGGACAGAGTTTCGTCGGACAGCACTGCTGCATTTCTGAGTTCTGCAGAGCTTCCTCCAGAGGGTGATGAGAACAGTGGCAAAGATGATGAACAAGCACAGGGAGATACCTGTGATGGTAACTATATTGTTTGCTTTCTGGTCCTCTCCTGGCTGGTCAGAAGGTGGGGTGGGAGGCTGGACAGCTGTAAGAAAGAGCACACACATCTGTCAGAGCTGCACTGGCAGCAGCTTTTTGGTATTTGAGGATGAGTACTTCACTACAAAGGAAAAGAAGCCATTAATACAGTACAGGAAGTTGTCTGCCATTAAAATTCGCTCATTGGAGACGACTTACTACTTGATGACTTCAAACTGGCACAAACACCTACTTACTTTAAACCAAGGCTCTCACAGACCTTTTAAATGTAATCATTATTTTTTTCTGCTCTGACATTTCCATAAGGTATTCCTAAATACCTGTAAAATGGGTGAACTCTATTTCCCCTTCTTTATGAAGTACATTTAGATTCCCTGGTGAAAAGTGACATAAAGGGGGCAAAAATAATTCAACCCAGGCTAGTGCTTCAGGTATCACTTTAAAACTATTTTTAGGAGAGCTTAAGTGGGTGTGAGAATTGAAATGAATTTGAAGAGAGAGGCAGCACCAGGAGAGGCAATGTAACTTTTCTAAGCAGTCCTCTGAGGATGCTTCTACCACTGTCTGGTGCCACAGCCCCAGAGGACAAAACCTCCCCACACCACAGCAAGCTTTCAACTGAAAGTGACACTGCTCTGATGTCCCCAGCATTCTACTACTGACACCCTTCTCCTGTGGACTGGAGATGGGACTTCAAACAGGGAAGAATACTCCGCAAACCTTTCTTCACTGAGAGGATAATTAGCCACTGGGCCATGTGCCCCAGGGAAATCATCATGGCCAGAATTCACGGACTGTCTGGACGATGCTCTCAGTCATATGGTTTAGCTTTAGTAGTCCTGGGGAAGAAGGGAGTTGGACTCGATGATCCTTATGGGCCACTTCCAATTCGAGATATTCTATGATTATAATCTGTAATGTGAACATCTCAGAGCTGTCCACAGCCCTATTTAAACCTCTCACTTGACCATTCCACCATATTAAAGATGGCTGAATCAATGACAAATTAGTAATTCTTTTTTTGAATGAGGTCTCAAGCATTTCAGGGGCAATCTTGACCAGAATACAGCATGGTTGAAAGTGGATTAATTGGTCTATTAGCTAATTTTAGTATCTGTCAGCACTACCCAACTTCTGGTCAGACATCAACTCCATAAAGCCATGAAAACGTTGCAGGAGGACAAGGGTGGTCAGCTGTAGTTGACAAGAGCTGGCCATGAAGTTGGGAGTTCAAACAAAACCACCAAACAACCCTGCCCTAGTCTCTAGTTTTATCCAGAACCCAAAGACTTCCACCATAGTGAGACAGTCAGCTGTAAGACTTGGCAGGTGCTCCTGCCTGCACCACAGTGACTGTCCAGGAATAGGAAATGTGACTGCAGAATAACAAGAACTGGACAACATGTACTTCCCATAACTCAGAGGAACACACACTCAACAGCAAGCTGGTAGTGCAGCTGTTAGGTGGGCAGGATGCACAAATGCACTGATGAACACAGGCCAGAAGGTCTCGGGCTGCTACAAAACAGAGGGTGCTGGGTTGGGCAGGAGATCTACTTCCCTGATTCAGGGCTACCTAACAACCTCAAGTCCTCTAAAAAATCCTGCTGGTGGATTAACTTTGATCTTTGTGTCACTCTGAGAGCTTGAAACCAGCTTAAAGAACAAGACCACTGCTTGGTGAATCTTATAGGAGGATCTCTAAAACTTGCATTCAGTCCAATGCCACTGTGCCAGAGCCTGGAGCACTGTTCTGGATGCCTGAGCAGGGAGTGAACAAGCTGACCTCAGGGGAGAAGGCAGGACCAGCATTTGCTCTGTTCAGCATCACTGCAGCAGAACAATTCATTTCTCATCCTTCTGTCAGTCGTGTTTGCTTACGGATGTTTTCCAAATTCTGCATTCTCTATTTGTAATGCACAACCACGTGCTGCATGGTTGGGGGTACACAGCTAACAGCAAGGAACTGTGAGCTTCCAAACAGGACTGAGTCCCTCTGGTTTGCTTCTCCCTGCACCTCATTGGCCCCTGCACTGCATGCTAGCCTTGCTCATTCAGCCATTTGCTCCATCTGCTGGACTAATGACTGCAGAGTTATGCTGGAAACAAAACTTGTCTGCTTCCGAAAGCTGCAGACAGCCAGAGTGGGAAGGGTGAGGGTGACACTCCCAGCTTGAGATCAGGCAGTGCATGAGCACTGTAAAGTCACAGTGTCAAATCACTTCTCGAGCGAGCTGAGGTTCAGTGGGATGAAATCATGTAGGTGATTCTGTAAAGGAAGCTGCCCCATGTGGAAGCAGGAGGATTAGAAACCATGTGCAGGACAGAAGCGAGGTATTTCCTCCAGATGATCCCACAGCAATGGGTGCAGATGCAGGCCTCCTATGCATCTGTGCTCTCTATGTTAACTTTCCTTATTAACCCAGGGATCTCACTGGAATCTGGTGACTGTCCAGACCTGCTGAGTCCAACCAGACTGCCACAGGCGTGTGCACGGTGTGTGCACAGGATGGTTGGAAACCATCATACAGCTGTACAGCTGCACACCTGCATGGGAAGAGTGACCCCTCTGAGAAGCACCAGAGGCCTGTCACCTCCATGCATGTACAGCAAGGTGCACACACAAATCATGCGTCCAGCACATGCTCTGCACACAGGGACCCCCTCCACGGAGCTCCCTGCACCAGGATTGCCCTCTGAGCTCCAGAGGTGGGGAGTGGAACTGGCTGTCAAGGAGACAAACAAAATTTTATACTTACAGACAAACCTCTCCAGCAGAGAAACAGGAGGCACGGGATAGCACAGCTCAACAGTGGCTTTGGAAAAACACTAACAAGCCCACTGCATTTTGGTGGTGGCATTACTGCCCACAGCAGCTTCAGAGAGTCTGGCACAGGGAAAACAACTAGAGCAGGGCAGGTTTAAGCTGGGGGCCAAAGCATCTGAGTTGTTCCTCTCTGCTTTCACTCACAGCTCTACAAAATAAGCAAACCCACGTGGCCAGCACTCTCAAGTCATTAAAAACATTAGACCTGTTCAAATATTCCCAGTGCTTCATAAACACTGACAACATGCAATACCTGGCTTGATGGAATATAACTGTTAGTATCTTCCCTTCACCCAAACTTTTGTTAAATACAACCCATTTCCTGTTGTTCCACAACACATTTCAGTCCTGCCTGTATACTCTTGAGGCCTTCATCCTCAGACATCTTGAAGCTGATTCAAGTCAACACTTCCATTAAAAATGCAGTCCTCCCCTCTTCCTGCTCCAGCTGCACATTCTCTCCCCTTGCTGTCCTTTCCTTTTCAGTGGCACAAGCACTGCAGTGGCAATGTGCTGAACAACTCCCCACATCCCCAAACTGTCCACTTTTTAGCTGCATCCATTACAGTTCTCCACACTGCACTTCTGCAAGCAGAAAGAAGTGCCTGAAAGCAGCCAAAGCAAGGAATAATGCATTGCTCACTTTGTTATAGCTTAAAATATCTGTTAAATTATAGTCTGAGATCCTAGGAGCCTGCACAGTTCTTGGGCATCTTTCCTTGCCCATCCCTGCCCCCTGTGGTACCTGTGGGACACAAAGGCACTGGAGCTTGTAGATCAGCTTCCTGGTCTCTGTGGTTCCTCGGCAGCAGCAGTCTCCTTTTCAGCAGGGAATTTGCAAGAAGCAGAAGTTTTGCACAGACTGAGCACCAGCACCCCACTAAAAGAGGGCACTTCTCAGTGGTGGCTGTCAGCACCCAACTGTGGTGCTGGCACAGCCTCATCCAGCCCCACTGGGGGCCAAGTGGCTGCTGTAACCCACCTATCACCTTACAGCAGGCTCAGGTCTCTTATATCTGCATCCACTTGCCACCTGCCAGCAGCGGCCAGCCTGCCCTGTCACAGGCCAGCAGCAGTGGCAGGCTGGAGCAGAGGGAGGCCTGGCACTGCCACCTCCAAAAACTCACAGAATAGGAACCTCACACCACAGTTCCCAGCTGGTACCAGCACTCTTTTTAAATAGACTTTATCTTTGTAATAGCTTTCCACTGGAGTTTTTGGCTTTCACTGTTGAACATGTTCTGCCAGCCCCAAGATATCTTTCAGGACTTCTCCACTCCCTGGCCATGCTGGAGATTTTAAACTGCTTCCACTGCACCCACGGCATTCAGAAATACTATGGCTTGGAGCCCTATCTCCAGTGTCCCACAAATCAAACGCACAGAGGCTTCTGCCCTACTCTGTCAACCACAGGAATGTGACAGCCCCCCAGATCAATATGACGGAAGGAGAGATGGGATGTTTCCACTTTACACTTTGTTTTTGCCAGGGCAGTCACACGACCTGGGGGAAGAGGACAGCAGGGCTACATACACACACACTCCTCCAGCGAGCACAGCGAAGTCTCCCTCGGCGATCCAGCGCAGCCTGGTTTTGCCGGCGAGGAGGTGAGGCACTCTCGGAAGCGCTCCCGGATGCCGTCCCCACAGGTGACACTGCACGGGCTCCACGGCTGCCACCAGCTCCACGTTTCTACAAATACACAAGCTCACAGCAATGAGGAACGTGTCTGCCCCTTACCTTTAAAGACACAGCCATTTGCCTTCTTTTTGAGAAAAACAGCAATAGATAACCAAACTATGCAAACAGCAAGACCAAAAGAGCAAGCAGCATCCAGGGACGAGCCAAAGCTTCCACTTGTTTTCCTTTTTTCACCCCAGTGTCAGCCTGCAACACAGTGGTCAGTCAATTGGCAGGCAGATTCTGCCTGGAACAACAGCAAAAGGAAATGAATCCACAGATCTTTGAAGTGGGCTGGTAATTTATATATTAATCCAATTCCTGCCTGACAAACAGTGCATTTACAGAAGGATAACTTGATTAAGTACAGTTACTGCTGATTTATATGACTGTGACAGGATGATAAGCCCACAAGGCCTAATGAAATGGCAACATTGGTTTAGTCTTTATTTCCTTCTCAGCACCCAAGCATGTTATTGAATCATTCATTTGACAACTTACAGGTCTCTATTGTTTTATTGCTTATGGTTAGGCAATTAACTCAAGATGAAGCTTAGCATGTTCATATATTTAAGTGGAGGCAGACTCAGGTTCTAACACTACATTATAATTTTTTAACATGTAATAAAATCCCTCTTTTTCTTAGACAACATCCTCATCCAGTGATCTCCACATTTGAGCTTTACAGCAGTGAGAACCCAGAGACAGAAAGATGGGACCATTCCTGCCCATATCTGACCGCTTTGACACTGAAGCAGGGACACAACTTTAAATTCCAAACTAATGCATGAGTTCAGGTGCAATCTTAAAGGATAAAACCGCTGGAGACACTCCTATGGGTCAGTTGACTTTGACAGAAAGAAGAACAATAGACTACTTAACTCCATTTCACTGCTCACAGATAAACACGAAAAACAGCTAAATAAAAAAAAATTTTTTAAGTAGATCAGGTTTGTTAAACTTTGCTCTTTTAAATAATTTATGGTGTTGCTAGTGCCAACACAAGCCATGATTTTTAATTTTATTACCGCTGCTAGCATGCTCCGAGCCCTTAACCAAGTTATGATGTCAAAGGACTAGACAGGGTTGCATGACTGAAAACGGTTTTATGAGTTCATGTTTTATTGGCTGCTGTATTGTTCCTAGTGTGTTATTATTTTTAAATGTCTCTAACAAGAATAAATACAGCTGCATTTCAATAAACGTGAAATTATAACTGCTTTGGGCCTTGTCCTACAAATTTTTGTGAGCATGTCAGCATTAATGTGAGCAGCTTAAGAGGACCAGTGGGGCTGCCCTCCCAGTGCAGGTCCTCACCTGCACTGCAGGATGGGGCCCCACAGTTTGAGCTTACACTTGTGCTGCCCACGCACGCTCACACACATTTGTGTGCCTGCATGTCCCGGGACATCTGCCTGGCCCAACGCAGAGGAGACACGCGCATGGCAAAAAACCCTGGTGCTGCTGCGGTTCTAAGCCCACACAACACCAAGCAACCTCCCCAGCTGTTTGTCACTGACTCCACCACAACACTGCAACATCCAAGATCCCAGGCTGTATTTCATTCTGTGCTCTTTGTGCACCTCTCTGCTTTCACCCCTCTGTCTCTGGAGCTGGAGATGAGCCCAAAGGCAGGCTGAGCTTTCACGCTCCTCCTTCAGTTTGCAGCCATGTCAGTTCCCAGTGAAGTGCAAAATGGAGCAAGTGTACGGTGCCAGGAGAAAAGAGAATCAGAGGATGCCAGGAAGTGGGTAGCTGAGGAAATTTGTTGGGATAAGGAGTCCCACAAAGGTACAGACCATAGAGAGTCTGCAAAATCACATCAGCTAGCGAGCAAAGCTATTATTGAGGGCAGGAAGAAAAAATGTTCATGATCAATAGTTAGTCAAGGGCTCATTGATGCCTCCTCAAAAAGACTTCATGGTATCATAGTATTTGGGGATCTCACAACCCTTTTCTTCATATCAATATCATGAAGGACTCCAGCAGTGTCCCTCACTACTGGCAGAGGGGCTAGTTAAGGACAAGGCTACCTCCTTGTAGACTACTTTGTGTGAGCAGCTTGGTGAGTTCCTGTCATAATTTCCAGTGCGTGAGCTAACTTGTTTCCCTCTCTCCACACTTCCTGCTTGTTTAAACTTCTATTAATTAGAGTCAGATGCAGAGCCAGACTCAGAAAGGTTCTGGTTGCCTCCAGTGCTAATATTGGTGATAGTGCAGGGTGCTCAACAGTCTCCACATTGATGCCTGTGGGTTTCAACACACAAGAACATTTAGGACAAGTAATTTTCTAACACTGACGTCAAATCTAAGATGTGCCCATTGCTCCGGGGCACTTTTCACTGATTTGGACTTTGGCTAAAGGCATAGAGTTCCTTAGCAAAAACACTTGGCATCCATAGCTTTGGGGCTAAGAAATGTGCCTTAAGCAGCAGGAGAGCAAGAAGTGCTCCAGCTTCCATGAAAGATGGGAAATTTAAACTCCTGCTCCTTGCTCTGCAATCCCCTGCAATTACCAGAATGTAAAAGAAAATGAAGCACAGTTTATTCTCCCCCAAGGAAACGAAATGATTAACCTCCATTTAAGACAAACAGATTGAAAGTGCCAGGGGAAAAACCAGAAGGTATGCACTGCAAACTAGCTCTAATAAGCGTGAGGTTTTTTCACAGACAATTGAGCAATCAATTATCAACGTGAAGACATCTAACTGATGAGTTAGTTTGAAATAGCTGACAGTTGGCAGATCTGCCAACATGAAAGATAAATGCAATTAACTGTGTTAATTATTGCTCTGCATAAATTTCTCCCCTCAGATTTCTGTGTTCACAAGATTTTGTGCATGCAGTGCTGTCCATCAGCACAGTCAGCAAGGGACACTCAGCATCGTCCTTCCAGCCTGACACACGTGATAGTCCTGAGCACTTCAACCAGGCCAGTGGTGTGGGAGGAAATCACTAACAGGTTCACTTTAACTATCTGTGCTAGCCTAGGGGATTGCAGGATATTTTTGGAAGCTGAGATCAGTTTTTAGGTCCTGAGAATGCATTTACACACATCGTATTGGTGTTTAGACAAGACATTGGAAAACAACCTCTCACCCTCCTGTGGAAATGAAGCCTTGGTGCACTGAAACAGTAGCACGTTCCAACAGATTACTATTTTGGACAAGGAATGGACAAGGATCCCTTTAAAGAAAGAAATCCTAGACTTTGCCTGGGAAAATTAGAGTCTTTTACCCACAAACAGGCATTGTTAAAAATGGGGAGGCACAGCCTAAAAATAATTTTTTTTCCAGAAGCGAAGAGTCTGTAAGTGAGTCTGTAAAACCTGATTTATTCCTAATGTGTGGAGATGAAGCATTTACTGACACAGGAGAAGTGGATGGGGTACAAACCAGCCCTGTCATACCCAGATCCCCTGCATATGCCTGTTTCTCTGACAAACATCCCCCAGGTACAGATTCTGGCAACAGAGCTAATTGGTTCCCAGACTTTCCTACCAACAAGCAGATCTGATTCACACAGTCTTATTCAGGAAGCAAAAATCTGATGAAAATTGTACATCTCTGCCTGACCTATAGATGCTCCATTTACTCCTCTCCTCCTTTACTGACCACTTTTCTCTTCAGAACGTCTTGCCATACCTTCCTCTGTCCCTTTTCAGGCAACAGCTGCATTTTTATGCCCTGCCAACAACCCAATAGCTTTTTTTCACAGCTAGCAAAAGTCAGATGAGCAAAATTCATTTGTGCTGTAGGCAAGTGCAAGAGACTTCACTGTAAGTCACACCAAAGTTGAAATTGGTCTCTGGAGTGTAACTAAGAACTGGAAAAGAAGGTTAATTAACACCAGAAATATGAAAAAAATATGCCTTTTTCTATGGTTTAGCATTACTGATGATTATTATCAGTATCGTCCTGAATATTTCAAGTGGGATACAGGCTAGGACATGGGACATCCTTCTAAGGAGTGCAGAAGTCTCACTGCTGGGGACACTTAAATCCCAGATGAGCAAAGCACAGGATAAAGCATGGAAAAGAATGAGCCTGCAATGCATCTGTTGCTGGGTAAGATGATCTAACAGTCTCCTACCCCAGGCATCCCAATAATCCAGTCAAACACTGGGGGAAAAAATGAGCTGCATGTTCCTGTGTGAAACAGTGAAAAGCCCACCAAGATGACTGAAGTGACTCCCATCTAATTGTTAATTTTTTCACAGGTTCTCCAGTTAGGGTCTACAGAAAGCTGCACGAGTGCTGTCTCACAATTAATGGAAGTATTCCCCACCTTTAATAGATACAGTCACAGTCTTGGATAGCACAAGTTTTTTGTGACACTTACTCTGAAGCTGACAGCCTGGGCTGGAAGAGCTGTTGCCCTAGCCCACTCAGGGCCACTGGGAGCTTTCTCCTCCCTACTCCAAGCACAAGTCAGATTCCTGTTCCAAAAGGCTGTACTAAACTTGGCTAGGATGAGGAGTAAAGAGCAGGATTGACAAAGCATCAGGAATATAATTCATGTCTGATATATGGAAAATAGATGTGGCAAAATCATTTTTTATCTCACCGTCTGTGGTTTGGATGAAGATCATTTTAATGATTCAGGAACTTTGATCTTTTACAAAACAATATCTCTGCTTCATAACAATAGAGCATATGCTAAATGAAGTAAGAACTGGCTGAGTGACAGATTGGATATGCAACTGTCAACAGAAAACCATCACTGAGTGAGAATGCATTCGGAGAGATTCCAAAGGGATTAGTATAAGGCCCAGTGTTTCCCTAGCTGACATGAAAATAAATATAAAACATTACTGAGAAAATATGTCACTCCTATAATGACATAAGTAGATAGTGCAGCTGTATGGAGCAACATAGGGCACTTGCTAAGTTAGGGTAATTCAAGCAAAACAGATCCTAAATCAGCAAAGTGAAAAATGTGGGAAGAAGGAATGTAAATTGCACCTGCAGGATGGTAGACTACATACTGAAACAGCTCAAGAGGAGTTTACAGGGCAAAAGTTACAGAAAACTGCATAATGCAACCAGTGGAATGAACGCAGAGGTAGGGTAAGGAGAGTGCTACTGCTCAGGCAGCATCAGTGAGAAGGATGTCTGAGCACAGCACACAAAGCTGCTACCCTGGTGTCAAATAAAAATGAGGGTTTAAAATAACAGAAAGGGAGCCAAACAGAATCAGTAAACTAATCAAATCCTGAAGAAAATGCCTTCCAATTAAAGACTCAATCTTTTCAGTTTATTAAAAAAAAACAGTGAGAAAATCTGGTAGAAGTGAGATGACCTGGATGTGCAAATGTCTTCGTGAGGCAAAGACAGTGGATAGGAAACATCTATCAGAGAGCAGCAGAATAAAATCCAGTCACCAGAGGATGAAGCTAGATTAGCTTTAGTTATTAAACACACAAAGTTTCCCTTCTCAAAAGAATAATAAATCAGAGCATAGTACTGAGAGAAACTACCAGGAAAGTCTGTTTTGTGGTATCTTCAGCAAAAGACTGGATAACTCTGTGGAGGGCAAGTGGCAGTCAGATGCAAAGACTAGCTGTGGGGCTCAACACCAGGGTAACTGAATGAAAAATGATGGCCCATGCTGCACAGGAGCCCAGACTAGAGGATCTATCACCTCAGGAAGTCCAAAGCAGAAATTAGGAGACTTGAGGAGAGGCGCTTGCTGTGCAGCAGTCTCATGTTTTACACGAACAGCTATCAGGGGTCTGGATAAGCAGGGTACCTCACAGTGCCCTGCAGCAGGGTGAGGAGGCTCAGAGGAGCCCCTTCTGCAGGAGCCAGAAGGCTGATGGCCATCACAGGCAGCGCAGGTTTGCTCTGCCTGCCGTGGCTTCAGGCTGATGTGCCCCTCCCAGAACACCCTGCTCCTTTCAAACGCTGCCTGCAGGCTTTGAAGTCTCACAGATACAGGCACAAAGTCAGATGTGCTGCAGTCTAATTAATTTCAGGTTGACATTTTATTTACGGCTACACGGTGTGGTTTCGCTTTCATCAGCTTTGTAGATATGATATTCTCAACTTGGCAGCTATTGACTCAACTCTGCTCTTCAAGAGGCATAGCCTGATTCTTTCGAATGGTTTTAGGGATGGTGCTACTGAGGAACCGAGGGAAACAGAGCAGATTGCAGGGAACCATTGCTTAATGTAGATCTCATTGATTAAAAGAGTTAAATATTGGCCACAGAATCATATCTATATCTTATGCTAGTACTTATCTGTCAGGGTAGTTATCTAGATCATATCAGTGTAACATACCACCCAGGTATAGATGACAAACTAGAATTCTCTCTTCCTTTTTCTTTGAGAATTATCTCCATTAAGAAAATAATATGCTTTCATTTTTAGATAGACTTTCTTATCCCAAAGGAAGAGAAGAAGTGCCAACAGAGAATGCAGATGGGAAGTTCAGATTAAGAGAACTATGCACTGGGTTTGGCATGTATTGAAAAGAGAGGTAATTTTTAGTACAGAGAGTTAATTTAATAGCTATTCACTTTTAGAATTTGTGAAATAGCACCAAGTAAGACCACATGATGTTAGGAACCTCATTATAGTAGGCTGTGTCTGGGACTGTGCTCTGGAGCATGTCCTACACACCTGGTCTCCTCACAATCCCTCATGGGTACCTGCCCATGAAGTGCAATGACCATTTTTTGGCTAGAGTGCCTGCACTTTCTTTTCAAGGGAACCAGGGTGGGGAGCTTAGGAAAATGATGCACATCTTAAACCTTTCAATCCAAACTCTTTGAAGTGTGCAGTTAGAAAAGACTAATTCATTACTTATAGACACAAGCCTGCTCCAAATAAGAACATTTACCTTTCAGGGTGTAGGCAACCCAACCTAACCCAACCCAACCCCAGTTCCCTCGTGCACATATGGCCCACCCCTTTCTGTGATTGCCTTCCACAAATGAGTGATGAGAAGGATATTTGGCTCATCTGCTTCCTCTGCCATGCAACAGTGATTTGTGGACTGTCAAAGCATGGACTGCTACTTCTAACACTACAGCTGCATAATATATACATGGTTTTGGGTTCTGCCAAACACAACTCTCTCAGACCATGCCTGCTCATGGTCCAAAGGATTATATGGACCACAGACTGTCCCCATTTGGCAGTCTGTGTGACTCTAATCTTTCCTGTAAGGAAAGGTTTGGCTATATGAATGTGAACCATGATCTGCCAGATGGCCTCGTGGGTCAGAAAATGCACCCTGGTGTGTTCTAAGCAGCCAAAACAAGTCTTGAAAGGCTGCTTTAAAAAACCAGCCGCTGTCCAAGTGACACAGCTGTGCCTTTCACTGTAGCCAAATCCTGACTCATCTCACCAAAGTTTGTGCATCTAACAGGTAGGGCTCTAAACTTCTACAGCAAATGGGTAGAGAAAAAGACACCTAGGTGCGGATTCAGCCCCTGCATGTTCAACACACATGAATCACCCTTGCAAGGTGCCTCTCGACTAAAAAGTTAAACAACTACTTAATGTTGGGCCCCTGGCTTTTAGACACTTAGATGTAGGTATGACTAATCCTACCCTTAGAGTCTCGAGTGGGCCAGATCTACTGCAGTAGCTTCTTACCTCACTGAGAAGGACAAGTTTCATTTTCAGCCAGACTAGACAGATACATCACTCATAATGCCCAAAGTGGTTTTGGTTGGTACCTAGCATTAACTTATTGCAGCCTTAAGCTACCACAGTGGCACTTGTTACCAAATGTCCTCGTGTATTCCTCTACTTAACAGTCTATCTTGTTCCCACCTGCATATCACATTACAACTATTTTGTCTGGTGCAGCAGACCCAAAATCATTACCCAGGTTGGCTGCGGAGGGCGCTGATTTTGGCTAAAAGAGGAAAAACATCAGTACAAACCCATAATCCTTTGGATCATCATACACTCCTTAACTCTTGCTGGAAAATAGCTTCGGTTTGAGAAATTGAGGAGGTCAAAGCAGTATTTGTTCTTCCCCATATCAAACAAAGTGCAGTTAAATTCTGTCCTGTTGTCTCCTGGGTGAAGAGTGTTTTCATACAGCCAAGTTGTTCTTTGACTCGAATGCTTGAGAGCCTCTTTATAAACAACAATTTTGCCACTGATAGAAGTGCACGGTGGAGAGATTACGAAGACCTGGACCAAAGTTTTGCATGTGGCTTCTGCTGCCACAACCAGTCTGTATCCAAATTTGTGGAGGAGATCTACAGGTCCTATGGAGGCAATGATGGAATGTGTTTCCAAAGATTTCAGTAACACAGTGATGTATATTTCTTGACCAACGGGTGGGCAATCAAACTCTACCCACTGAGACCTAGACAGGGGGATTCCTTTGCTAGTTCTAATGCCCACAGTCTCATCAGAGCTTATTCTTCTGAATTCATACAGAGTGCTGGTGAATATCACATCCAGTGAAATCACAGTCTTGTTCATGGCACATAACTGCTCATTTGTAAAAAGTCCAACCTGAAGGGAGCTCCCAAGCATCTCTGAACTCCTGTTCAAATCAATGTGAAATACAGGCCATTCCACATGGAGGGTGGACATGCTGCTTGCGCTCCACAGAGCAGCACTGCTGTTGTCACTGGGAGAGACCATTCTGAACAAGAAGTCACCAGCACTCCTGAAATGGAAACACTCAAACACCACCGTCCCCTGGGACTGATTTGCTGGAAGCTGTTTTCTTGCAATTATCTCATTGGTGCTGGCATCCAGCAAAAGGATGGACACATGCTCTGCTGTCACATTACCACCACTGTAGTACTGATATTCCACAGACACTGTGTCATTGCTGAAGGCTACATGATCCGGGTGCTCCAACAGGAGATACTCCACTCTGCCGAGAACTGAAAGGAAAAGTTTCACAACAGTATTAAGAAACAGACAAGTGACCATCCATATGGAAGAAAATAAATATTTTAAAATATTTAAAAATGGTCCTCAATCTTTTTCAAATGAATCAGTTCATTAAAAAAGAACAGGTCCTAGCAATAGCAGTGAGAGCTCAACAGCTCTGCCCTCTGCAGGGATGTGATTTGGAGCAGCTCAAAGTCCACTGCAATAACATGTTCAGGAAGGTAAAAACCAGTATTTTAAAGCAAACCACAAACCACCCAAAAGATTAACAGAAAACTTAATTTATCGAATAGATTCTCAAACTTTTCAACTTCTTTCACTTACAGATTTTTAAACTCCACTTCATAGAGGCCAGCTGTTTTTCAGCTTCAGCTGTAATTTAGCAAAAAAAGGACAGTGGTTTCTTATACAGACAGATGAAAAATGTACCCCAAGTTAAATAGAATAGGAAGCCTGCATGATGCTTTTTGAAGCCTCTTCTCTTTCTCTGTCTTATGAATCTTTCATTTTGCTCATTTGCATTGCAGACACTTGAGTGAAAGAGCTGAAAATAACAGTGATGGTGACTGCAGCACTTTTCTTGTCTCAGATGTGGTGCAACATGTCTAAATGACATCATTTCATTATAAATGGCGCAGTCTTTTCAAATTCACTTCTTGCATGACCATGTTTGTGCAAGTTGCCAAATTATCCTGAGACATGCCGTAACTAGTGATGATATCTAAAGCAATAAATTGGGAAGATCACATTTCCGTTCTTAGCTTAGCTACCTTCTCTGTGTTGCTTGAACCTTAAGGATCTGAGACATAGAAAGGTTATCTGAAAAATGGGAACTGCATACATCTATTCCAGATACAGAATGTGCTGTGAGACATCTTTATTTAATTGTCTGGGGAAAGGCTTCTGAGTCTTGGATGGAAGATGCCATGGAAGTGTAAAATTTCAGTTAAAGCAATCCTTTCATAAGTAGTATCAACTAACAATACTTTGACTTGTTAAAACTGTTACACATGTCTTAAGATTACCTCAAAGAAAACTTTGCTGGAAAAACACTGCAGCTGCCAAGGCAAGCACTCAGCAGTCAGGAGTAGCAGGACTCATCTCTCATAATACTATGTCTGCTACTCTAAGTTTCAATTTGAGTTAGTCACCTTGGATTCACTTTCTTCTCAGCAGGGAAAATTTTCAGGAAGAAATTAATCTGACTGGCTATAGACATTTACATCTGGGTGGGATGCAGTGTGCACTAGAAAAATAAGAGCCTATTACTTGCCACCAGCTACGACATGTCCTTAAAATAACCAGCTCCAACCACATACATAAAGTCTGAATAAAGGTGGCACACACACCCTTACACACATAAATCATGCATATACTCTTACATGTATGTACTATAACTCAAGTCTTTCATTTGCATTTCCACAAGACACTGCTTCATTTGGCAGATGGACAGTGCTCATTACCAGAGGGTTCTTTTGTTCTCATTCTTCTATGGGTGATCCTATGTATTATTGACTGCACACCGTCCAAAACCTGTCCTGATAACACAGAATTATTCATTTCCCCCATGGACTCATCTATTGTGCTCTTACTGTAGTGTATTAGTGCATTAGAAATATATTAATGAGTTTATTCTTCTAAAATCCCTGAAAAATAAAAGGATGTCACTATTCTTGTTTAGTGTGTTAGGAACCAAGACACAGGCATGAAGGTAAAAACTGTCAGGTATCAACTAATCATGGTGCCCTGTGAAAGCCAGGACCTGATTTTATATACAATGGTCCTGCAGACATCTGAAGCAGGATCCCCTTCATTGCAGTTGTGGTGAGCATGTGGCACCGCAGCAAACCAGCTTGGACACCAGAGAAGAAGATGTAAGAAACAGACCCTAGAGTCCTGTGAAAAATGTCTCTCTGAACTGCCCAGCAACACGTTCTACTTGCTCTTCATGTTTTGGTTCTGTCACATGTGCCTGCCCATATTTTACAGTCCTGTTTCTACCACCATCTACTTTTAGTATCTCTTGGTTACCAGCCTAACTCCATTACTGTTAAAACAGTTCTTCAAACTCTTGCTCTCATCTCTTTACCTTATAGCTCTTTTATCTTCTGCTTTTATCCTTGGGCCTACAATTAACTCCAGCACACTCCCACCTTCCTTGCTCAGTTCTAGGATGACATCAGAGAGCATAGGACAATCAACTCTGGTGTCCAGTAATGTTGGGGAATTCTTGCCCTGGGCTGGAGCATGCACAGTGTTGTGCGGGGCTGGCAAGAGGAGCCAGTGGTAGTTGGGGCACACTTGGCCCTTCAGAGAATCTCATCACTAATTCATCTGCAAGGATTTAGAGCTGGACCAGATCTAGGCAACTCTTTATAAGGACAGCAGAAAGCATGTCCCAGGCCACTGTGAGCACTCTAACAAAGATGAAGTTCCCACAGCTGTGTTAAGAGTTTCCCAGTGAAATGGTTGTGAGTTGCCGGGGTTTCGTTTCTTTGATAGTGGGCAAAATGATGCATTTCTCTACACGGGAATTGGCTAGATTCAACGTAGCTGAAACATTAAAGGAAATCAGACCATGGCAAAAACCCAGCATGAAAAATTTCAATTTTAAGTTTTAAACTTACAACAAATACATTCAAGCGATAGTAATGAAAAGCACTGATGTTTGTACCTACTGTTTTATTGTCCTTACTCTCTTTTACTACTGTCTTGACTCTCTTGCACTGTTTTTTATTTGGAATGGTTGAGATGAAGAGTAACACCACTCTGTATGTGGGAGGAAGGACAGGAGACAGGGCAGGGGACTGCCGTGTAGTTTCCATCAACCCTAAGTGCATATCACTTAGGAAGTGAGGAAAGTGAGCATTACTGGAGGATGCTGTTACAGCACTGCAGAGCTCTGGCTGGGGCACCTCAGTTCACAGCATCCTTTCCCCCAGTTTGCTAAATAAGAACTTTGCACTTTTGGACAGCCCACATAGCAGTTTTTCACAATGCTCTCTGAAAGACACCAGTCAGAAGGAGTCAGCTTCCATTGCAAGCTCCTTCAGCTGCCCTCCAGCCTATGACATGCCCTTGACTCTGCCACGTACCAAAGCTTGGTCCCAGTTGTTTGGACAGCCAGTCAGGGGCATCTTTCAATGCATTTGTATTATTTTTGTTGTTGTTACAACGGTCTCCCATTGAAAGAAGTCTGGCTGTGGTACCAACAACCTGCTAGAACACTCTTTGTAAGAATTCACACTAAAAAGATTGAAAGAAAAATCCTTGTTTTCACTGAAGAGCAAGAAGAATTACTTGAGGGTGCTATTCAGATGGTTATTTATTTTTAAGTGTCTTTTAAGCCAACTTGGGTTGTGCTGTTGGCTTGTCAGCCATCGGTAACACAGAGCTAAGTAGAACAAAAACATCAGTAAAACTGATAAGAAATGAGAATACTGTTTAGTTGGATGTTAGGGCTTTTTTTAGCACTTCAGTAATTTTCCAGAGCATACTGGATCACTTAAAAAACAGTCCTGGCCTGAAACAGAGAACTGTATGAGTGAAATAGTTATCTAAAAACTATGTACATAGTAATATTCAAATTGCATATATGCAGAACTGTTTGGAAGCAATTTTCTGAATTATGGACTGCCCTTTAACTGGAAATAAGGCAAAAGTCAATGCACCTAAAGGTTGCAGCAGAAGTTTACCTCATTAACTGCACCTTGTAATTACTTGCTGTGCCATGCCCTATAAAGTTCATGAATAATAGCTTTTACCTCTGAGTCAACCAGTTGTGAATGTCTACAGGACTGGCTCACCAAGAACCAGTGGATATTGCAATCCTTCATCTCACTTCTTGGTTCCATTGAATTTAATACTTACCTTCATTGTATTACCCACTCAGTGTAGTGTTTCTACCTGGGCTGGTTAACTGTCTTATTAAAAGAAGAAATGGTACTAAAAGCCATAGACAAGACTCTTTACTTCTACTGGAACCAAGTGCATCTAAAAGACGGCAATTTTAGGTTCTCATCTTTTAGTGATCCCTTGTTGTGGAGCACGCACAGAGGAATGAGTAGCATACTTACTATTCAGTCATTACTTACAATCAGATTTTTCTCACTTATACAAGGACAGCAAACTGCATACATTTTTGTCAATTCCTCTCTTTTCAAGACACCTTCAGCTGTTTGGTGCATGAACTATGCTACAGCTCATTCCCTAAGTGGGGATTAACCACTCCTTTTCCCATGTCTTCCACGTTGAACTCGCTTCTGCAGTGCACAGCTTAATCCTTCAGCGTGTTTTGACAATGTACTGCAGCTGTCAGAACAACACTGGCTTTTAAACTAGGAATGCAATTTTCTAAAACATATGAATTGCTTAGGAATTGAGAGCCCCATTTTCAGAATTTCTAATTCACTCTGCAATAAGAAAGTAATTTGCAAATCTACTTCCTACTTAGTACATTCTTGGAAAGTATAAGACACCATGCATACAATGTCTCTCAGCTTGTAAATATCTTGCAGTTTTCTGACTTGAAGTTAGGATGTCAGTTAGCTGCCCTCTTTGGCAGCTGATGGTGAGAAGGAGGTGCTTTTTCATTCTACACATCTCAGCTGCAGACGGGTAAGAGCTGCTTTCAATATGTATTGATTTGTGCACGGATTACTCAAACAAGACTGATTGTCTCTGACTACCTGCCTAATTTTATGTGACTAAGATTGAATGAGTATGAACATCATCCTTTGGCTTCCTATAGGGTCAGAGGAAAGAACACCTCTGTTGTACTCAAAGGTGTCAGCTTAGATCCATCAGATGGGGGCTCACTCAGCCATAGGAGGTTGGCTGTAATGTAGATGCTTGCATCTCAGCCAATCATCCAGGTTCCTTTCCTAGTAATGGAGAGAAACAGGTAGTTTTGTGGAACAGTTCCACCCATCCTGCTATGGATACCTAAAACAGGCCCACCTTCCATGATGTTCATTATATATTATGAAATATAAGTCTTACAAGAGAGCAGAGTTCCAGTTACTACTTCAAGCACAGCCAGTCTCTTGATGCCCACGGACATTTGTTCATTTATCTTGTTTATTTCTCTGAGCAAATTTACAGCAGGAAAGGGTCCTGCCACTCTGATCTAAAGGGGCAGTTTATGGAAGCTGCATTTTCCACCCAACTGTTGCATAAGATCTAGACTAAATTCTGTACCTATCAGTAGTGGCTTCTGTAGCATTTCACTTCAACAGATCACCTGGAAACATCACCATCCAAAACCACCTTGTGAATGCACATCACAGTTTTCCCTTGACAGCTCTAATACTCACCGTAGTCACAGAGCACTACTAACAATAGATTTGAAAAATCTTTCAACATCTGTTTCATTCTGACCAGTGAGATCTCGGGTCCTTTTACTCCTCATGTCCTTTTTCAGCTCCAAAGTGTCGGCACGTTTTCCAAGAACACCTAAAATTTAAAAAATTACAGCTGTGTCAACTTTGCTTCATAAAATACAAGAAGAAAGACATCCCATTAATAAGTTAAAAATTATTAATCAACTATTAATTAACATTTCTCTCCCATTTACTTAACCACTACTAACACTGTATCAATGCATCTGGATAAGCACAACTGCAATTCACTGTTGATAACTTTCCGTCCTGAAATGCATCTCCTGAGCCAGAACAACAAAGACAGATAACAACAATTTCATCTTTGCACTGCAGGAACTGCTGCTGTGCATGTCTTATATTATGACCAAGGCTCGCAATAGCAAAATAATAAGTATTTTATATAAAATATAGCTCTGAGCACAGCACATATCAATACTGGAGATTTATTGCTAGTACACAATTCATATAGTTTGGCAGCTGCTTTCAAGTATGAAAGCACCTCAGCAGCAAACTACTTTTTTGGTCATCAAATTCCTCTGTTATTCAGGTCTAGTAATATACTTAGTGATCTTACCAGATTTATAAAAGATCTGTAATTGCCTTTTATGTCATTCAGACTGATCAGATGGAGAAGGTGCTAACTTCCACTTTTTCCCTCCGTAATTTTTTAAGTTTACATTTACTACAGCCTTGGCTACGCCACTAGAAATAGACTTCTTTTGGCAAGTTTCCCAGTTTTATGTCCATGTGGTTTAACCTAGTCTTTATGAGTCCCGTAACAATTAGATAAAATAGGTTGGAAGCACAATGATAGCAGCAAAACCAAATCGTTTCCTTCAGAAACATAAGCAGGATGGAATCTAAAAAGAGAAATTCTACTCAGATGCCATTTCAAAGCATAACAACTGCTCTTCCACATTTCACAGGAGCACCTATAGATCAGTGTCACTGTGCTCACCATCACACAAACATGCAAGAAAGGTCTTGATCCATTAAGTTTACAACCTAATTTTATGAGAGAAATGTGGCTCTGGAGCAGGTAAAAGTTAGGAACGAGTAAAACTGTGGAGGATAATGGTAAAACATAGGAATCAAGTATGGCAAAGATCATGCATGTTTTAGGAATCACAAATGAGGTATTTCAACAATTACACTGCTCAGCTTGTTGAAGTAAGAGGCAGCAGACTAGTTACGTGAAAGCTTTTTGAACTGCTCTCTGTGCCAAGTGGCTGGAGAGAATAATTTCTAAGAAAAGACTAGCAGCACAGCCTTCCTCAGCAAAAGCCCATTACAATAATAGCTGCACATATCTGAAAGGAATAATCATCATCTGGCCCAGGGACTTGACAGAGCTCCAGAAAGCTCTGGATAGGGACAGTGATACCGCCACCACCCTCAATTTCACTTGATAGGCTGTAAATTACAGGAAGGCAAACCGAATGCCTCAGGAGAGGGGCGGCTGCTGACGGAGGGCGGTGGGGAGCCAGCCTGCCTCCCGAGACAGCCGCTCCCTCACTCCCCCGGCTGCCGGCAGCCGGCGCAGCATCGCAGCAGGAACATCATTCCTTGCCTCTATCGTTATTGATCACTAATCAGTTAATCGAAACAAAGAATCAAAGCAGCCCAAAGAAGAAAAAAAGCAGGTTTTGGGTTTTGTGTTTTTTTAATTGTGATCGATGTCTTGGTCTGGTCTTGGTCAATATTTCTGAATTTGGCTAAACCAGCATACTTGGCCTCTAGCATTAACTGCTCAAAGAAAACAGAAGATATGTGGCATTGCTGTAAACTTCCCTGAAATAAAGAGGGGGAAAATTGCTTTGTGGGCCACTACCGTGATTGTGCTGGATGACTTTATTGGGTCCTTTCCATTCCTAGGTTTCTTAGCTGCAGATCTTTAAATGGCTTTTACAAATGCTTCTTTCAGAAAGTCACACACTGATAGATGAAATTAAAATAATCCTAATTTCAGTCTAATGAGTGACACACTGCATAGAGGAAATAAAGCTACAGAAGAGAGAATAAATGCTTAGGAAAAAAGAAAAAAACCTGTGTAGGAGAACACTCTTGAGGTAGTTGCCTTACATCTTAATTTGTACAGCAGCCCAACCGAGGAAAAAGCAGCGTGGTTCACGAGATGGGGCGCCAGTGGGAGGCAGAGGGACCAGACCTGACTTCTGTTGCTATTCCTGCCACTGCCAGACATAATGTCAGCAAACTGCAGCATTAATCTGCTCCCCTCCTTTCCCCCCCATCTTTCACGCTCTATATTTACCGTAAAGACTTTTCAGGACAGAGACTCTTTCTAACCAAGCCCATGGATGGAGCCCAGTGCCAGAGCCCTTGGGTGTTTCGGTAACGCCAATCATTCGTCACCCCAAAACCTCCTTCCCTCTCATCCTTCCTTCTGTGTTATCTTGGCTCGCTTGGGAAAAGATTCCGGCGTGCAGTGCGGGTAACACCCAGGCTGGAAACGGAGCATTTGAAACTGTACCAAAACTAACTTCCATTAGTGAGATCAGGTACCTCTGGAAGCCTAGCCCGGGGCTACTTCACCCTCTGCACGCCTCTGCAGCAACTGGATTGCAGCAGGAGCCCTCCCACCTCACACACATCCAGCTACTTCAGGCTACCGGCTGCACTACAGCCCTGCCTTTGAACAAAGCTCCAATTAAAGTGCTCCATGAAGCCCCCCTGAGCTTTTGCACCTTTGCTAGCTGAATTCCAATAGCACTCTAAATGCAAGAACTGACAGCCCATTTCTAGTGTAGTATTGCCCCCGTGCTCCCCTCTTTCTGCACAAGTTTGTTCCTCCCCTCCTTCACTTTTCCCTCCTTTTCTCACCTCAGTTTTGGCCAGGCCTTACACTGACCTCTAAGCTCAGTTCAGAATTTTCCCCTCTCCTCTCTGTCTTCTCTAAGCCAATTTCTTTTTAGATTTCTTCTCATTTTTAGGTCTTATTCTAAAGTCTTCATATATTTGCCCCTTGCTCAGTTATTTTTCCACTTTTCACACTCATATAAAATTTTGCTTTTTGAAGCAGACCGTACATTTAAATGGTTTCTACTCTATTCAGATCTTCTACCTCAAGTTCATTAATTTAATGTGATGAAAAATGATGGAACGGAGAAGGCTATCAGACTTCAAATAATTGGCTTTTTTTAATTTATTGCTCTCGTGGACAAGCATGAACTGAGGCTCTATTGTGCGAAATGCAGCAGAAGCACAGCAACATAAAAAGATGCTTTCTTCTTCCAAGAGACAGTGTAATGGGCTGATTGGAAGTGGAATACTTCCTCTCCAAAGGGAATTTGAAATGACAGATGAGGAGGGTATAAGCCAGAAAGGGCTTTGGAAGTGAAGACCAAGAGGCTTATGTGCAACGCAAATGACACAGGAAAACTTCAAGCCCCTGCTCTGCAGCAGATTTCCTGTGCAATCTCGGTCACATCTCTTCGTTTTCCTGTGGCATAGCTCTCCCCTGGAGATAATACCTCACTATCTGGTATGGGGGCTACAAGAGTAAATCCTCATCAGCTGTGAGGTTTGCAGGCACCACAGCGTCATGAACCACATAAGAGCCAAACACGAAATCTGAAATCGTACCTACATTATTTTTTGCAAATAAGTAACAGAATAAGCTATAATACTATTAGAATCACATATATTAATGTATTCAAAAAATGTTCCTATTTCCCTACATCATTAAAACCATAAAGTTCATTGGGAACTTTATTTACAAGAAAACCCTAAAATAAACCAAAGTAACCAAACCAACAAAAAACTCCAAGCCAACTGGATTTATGACTCCTAGTACTCTCTGCAGTAGTGTAGCGGGTTTAGTACCCAAGGTTGCAGCGCAGACATGACATTTCAGACACCAGCCACCTCTTCTGAGAGCTGTCACCTGCTGATTTAGCAGCTACCACCTTCACAAACTGCAACAGCACAGCATTCAGTGCCTACTTCCCCTTCACAAGGGAGATGAGAGGCAAATAAACTTTATCATTAAAAAAGGGCCATCAGGAATTAATCAGACACCCCATGACCAAGCACTGAGTTTAATGAGAACACAAATCCACGGCACTCAAAACCTCTGTGCTCTGGAGCCTCATTCACACAAAGGGAAGTGCCACTGATGGATCCCATATTTTGCCTGCCCACAAGTACCCTCAGTCCTCCTCTTCTTTGCAAATCCCCACCAAGAGCTGAGTCCTCCCCTGCCCTAGCTCCATCCTCCCTCAGTAACAGGCCTGTTCTTGCCCCTCTCTCCTCTGAGCACAGCCCTGTTCTCTCCTTGTCCCCCAACCCCACAGCTCCCCACAGCTGAAGGTGGACCCAGCCATGGCACAGAAGCCCCTGTGACTTAGGGCACGTGAGAGAAAGGTGGGAGAGAAGGGCTTGGGGAAGGAGTAAGTGTGTTTGGGGCTGGTATGGTGTCAGGTTGAGGGGTGATCCTCTTGGAACCAACCTGCCCCTGCCCCAAGCACTCTGATGGACCCAGCAACCAGCCAGGGTCCAGATATTTATCGGAATTTAAAGCAAAATGTTGACAGGGTCAGAGAAAGAAAAAAAATATCCTTTATAGCTGTTCACTAGTAAACATTTTCCAGTTGTATCTGCAACCTAAAATCTGCCCAATGCTGGCTATGTATGAGAGGTTGATGGCAAAATAGGCTACAGACAGAAAAGCCCAAAAGTCCCTAAATCCTCCCTACTTTTCACAAACAGCACTAACAGCAAAAAGAAATGTATCTGCAACATTTCCTCAAATGTAAGGTATTTTATCTGTATGTTGGAAAACAGATTAATTATTTTCAACCATCATATGCTTATTGCAATGGGATTAGGCAGCTACTAAAGTGTTATCACCTGCTGGGAATTTCAGAACCTCCTGTACAATCTCTCCACTTTGACATTAAAGAGAGAACACCTCAGGTATGCATCACGTTTTATCAAAATCTAATCACTGCTGACCAGCCAGAGTGGTCAGGGCCAAAAATATGCCGCTTCTTGGAAGATACTGAGTTTAGCCAGGAAAGTGTCTATGTGATGTCTGCCACAGCAGGGGGCTGGAGCTGACGTCCTCAAAGGCATATTTCATTCTCATTTACACATCCGACAATTTTACATTGTTATCAGATAATGACTTTATTAAAATTATGCATCTAAGTTCACTAGGCTGAAACTGACAGCACCAGATCCTCCGTGTGCAAGAAAAAAACAATAATTAGCTGGTAAAGCCTGTTTTCATTAATATCTGGGGTCAGATCTCACAAAATCCTGGGATTTCTCCGCTCCTTTTGATATTAACATAGCAATTCAAGAGCAAGCTGGTCAGCAACATCTGTCCTTTGAAACCAAACGGCTTACAGTAGCAAGAGTATATGGATGATATTTATTTTGGAAAATGTACAGTGAAAATAAGTTTATTAAGCATAGGGAGATTTGCGAAGGTGTTAGAGCAATAATAAATAAAGAATGCAAAGAATTAAATAAATTAGATGACACCTTATGGCATAAGGGTAGGAATGCAGTCATCCATTCTCTCCTTCCCCCTTCAGAGTTTTTTCAAAAATATATACAGTCCACTGTTCCTAGAATTCCCCCTTTGGTGGAATTTATAAAGAAGATCAAAGTATGGAGAACATATATGGCACAGCTGATACAATCAGAAGTTTGTTAGAGAAGCAGGTCTGAAATACTATGAAGTATCAGTATTAGAAAGAGAATTGAGAAGCTTTCTCCTATGCTTTACCTTGGGTTTGCCATGTACTCACACAGTTTCGACTGGTCTAGCAACTGATACAAAGTAGCAATCACCAAACTTACTAAAACCCACTAAAATTATTCCTACCTATCACGGGCTCGGGTGACGAACCCGCACAGTCGCTCCCCGTGCCGATGCTCGCGGCACCCCGGGAGCGCTGGAGCACCGGGGCTCCGGGCGGGACGGCCGCTGCCTCCGGGGCAGAGACGACCGCAGGGAATATCTGGGCAGGGGCAAACCCGGGACCTACCGTCGCACGGGTGTTTTAAATCACCTCCAGGACCACGCGTCACGGCGATCACGGCGCGGTCCCGCGGCACCGCTCGCTCCGACCGACGGCTCTCNCCGCCCGCCCGGCGAGCTGCGGCGGCCTTGCGGGAGAGGAGAGCCCGGAGGGGCGCACCTGAGCCGTGTGAGCCCCCGGGCTGGGCCGCCGGCCGGTCCCGGTGAGGGCCCTGGGGCAGCCGCGCAGCTCCCCTCACGGTGCGTGCGGTTTGTATGGCAGCCGTACGAGGAGCGGCTGAGGTCGCTTGGTCTGTTCAGCCTGGAGAAGAGGAGGCTGAGGGCAGACCTCATCGCAGTCTACAGCTCACTCACGATGGGAAGCGGAAGGGCAGGCACTGATCTCTTTGTGGTGATCAGTGACAGGGCCCGCGGGAATGGCCTGAGGTTGTGTCAGGGGAAGTTTAGGCTGGATATCAGGAAAAGATATACCTTCACTCAGAAGGTGGTTGGGCACTGGAAGAGGCTCCCCAGGGAAGTGGTCACAGCACCAGCCTGACAAAGTTCAAGACACGTTTGGACAATGCTCTCAGGCACATGGTGTGACTCTTGGGGTGTCCTGTGCTGGGCCAGGAGCTGGACTCAATGGTCCTTGTGGGTCTCTTCCAACTCAGCATACTCCGTGAAAATCACTCCCCTCCTGCCGGGCGTTGGTAAGGGCAACCTGCCCAGGCACGGGCTGGCACGTTGGAGCCAGGCGGGTTGATGACTTGTGAAGAGAGCTGCGGGCAGGCAGGAGGCCGCTCTCCAGAGTCAGCAAGTCAGCTTGCAGCAGTGGAGACGGAGCATCAAACAGCAACGAGCAGCACCAGCTCCTTAAAGTGCCGCCTACAGCCAAAGGTCACATACATGTGGGTATTTGTCATGTCCAGTGTTTATGGATAATGTTCAGGGACTATTGTTACGTGATGATCCTTGTGCAGAGACTTCTTTAAGAGAAACCCTTTCTATCCGTTTTTATGCAACAGACTCATCTCAAACTGTGGTTAAATTTATTCGCATGACATGAAGTCTGTGATTTAAATATAGACCAATGGATACCTGTGTGCCCACAAAAATAGGAAAGGATTTCAAGGAGCATTTACATCAGAGAGTGCTACATCTAATGAATTTTCCTGCTTTCCCTTATTCATTTGCGGTAAGTGTGGGCATGACATAAAGGCCCAAGAGGGAGAAATTGTCAACTTTTGGTGTTCAGAATTAAAAACAGACTAAAAAGTCCGTCCAAGTTAACTTGTATCATCTATATGACCGAGAAAACACAATTTCCACAGAACACGGGTATCTCTGCCCCACATGAATACTGAGACCAAACAGCTGCTTAGGGCTGTTGCCCACCGCTGTCGCCGGGCTCTGATCAACCTGCTGCTGAACCCCTTTTTCGTATGCTAGCTGGGGTCTGCAGTGGTTAATGCTTCACAGGCACACTGCCATCTGGAGTACCGACAAAAACCTTCGGGAGAGCAAGATAAACCCTTGCTGAGGATCTCAGACTGTATTCTGGACAGCAAAAAGGAATAGTTTGTGTGTCATCAAGACTTCCTAGGCTGTTTTTAAATATTTTATTTTGAACGATCTGAATTATAAATATTGTTGTGGATTGTTTTAATAGAAGTGTGTACAGTTGGGGTTTTTTAACTCGCCTGTCTTTTATTGCAGGTAAGATTTTGTTTGATGTTTTGGAGGATACACACAATTGTGTATCCAGTCTAAAAAGTGAAGGACGCTGCATTTTTCCACCAGACACTTGTGGCTACATGACCTCTTACGTGTCTTGTGGTGAGACTGGGCAAGCCTTCCTTTGAGTGCTGAGGAGCTTCCTGTGCCCCTGTCTGGTTCTGGTCTGTGTGACTCTCGCAGCAAAAGTTCAGCTTTGGGCAGTGCTACAGCAGAGGTGCTAAAGTGCAGAGGTAGGCAGTCCTGCCAGGAGCATCTTTCCCCTTGAGCATGTAAGGTACCAGCTGGCACAAGTGAAGGCACTGTGCCACTGGGTCTGGTTTGAATGAAACAGGAAATAAATCACACATGGTAATAAAGAAAACAATACTGTAAGTAGATTCCAGACAATGGAGAAGCTCAGAGAAGAAAAAGAGTGAGGTGAATGGTTCCCTGCTTTGAAACATCTGCTCAAGTCCAAGACTAAAACTCCAGTCTCACTTGCTGCCTGTATTTAACATCTGCAAAATCTTAGATTGGTGAATCTATTGCCAGGCTTTTATCCACTATGAGCACAATCTTTTGAAGATTTAATCACCAGGAAAAAAAATCTCTTTCCTCTGTTGTAACACAGAGGAGAAAGTAAAGAAATCCATGCAGCAGGAAAGAGTCTGGAACACATGGCAAGATGTTTTACTTGTATCACAGTATTTTGCACTTATTATAGTACCTTTGATCCAATGGCTTTACAGTATTTTATGAGTTATGAGTGATCTTTGATCTTTTGTTTCCCAATCCTGATGAAAAAGGCTTCATCTTATTTTTTTTCTGCCAGAGTAAACTGATTTGCTGAGATTATGCTCAAACTGTACAGCCAGAAACAAAGCCTAGACAGCAGCTCAGGTCACTGCACTCCCCCTCAGTGCCTTCTTTCAGACCTGTATCGCCTTTGTGTCAACACTTCCAAAAGGGGACAGAGTCCAAAAAATGATGATTAGAAATCACAAGTCACCCCTATGATTATGTGGTAGAAATTGCAAAGACCCCAGATAACAGGAGGATGAGCAGAGTATAAATAGACAGGCCACTTTATTGAACCCTTTGAAGCACAGTGGATTATGTTTGCACATAATACACCTGCTGTGATGCTAAGGAGTGAGATCTGTCTTTGTTAACATGCCATCCAAATTTCATCAGGAACATATTTTTCATTAAAATACTTCAACGGAGCTGGTCTCTGAGGCATCTGGCTAGCGGTGGATAAAATCCTTGCCATTAAAGTTGGTCTCCCTGGAGAGCGGAAAACTAATAACAGAAGGGACAGGAGAACGGGGGAGCAGATGAGTACCCATTTAGCCCTCAACTATAACATTGAGATCTAAATTGAGTTAGACACTGAAGGATACAAAGAGAGAGCAACCTTTAATTGCTGATCTCTAGCACCAGCTGCCGGTGTGATAAGCAAGCAGGGAGCGCAGATGGATCCCACCCGCACACAGATCCCAGGTAGCTGCTGGGCTGAGGCAGCCGGTGTGGCTGAAATGTTGAAGACAGGCATGGCAGGAAGGTCAGACAGGAAAAAGATTCATGGCCTGTAAAAATGTGATTATGTGTTTTCCAGCTGCTGGCAGCTGTGCAGAAATCACTTGCACGTGTGGTGATGGGTGGTGCCAGAGGCTGTGGGCAGCTGCCCCTGCTTAGCCAGGCCAGAGCAGCCACCTTGACTCCAGCCAGGAGCTGAAACAGGTCTGCTTGATTTTACTCAAACGAGATTAAGGGTAGTTGTATGAAGGGCACAATCAGCAGATTGGCTGTGTTGGTGGTTTTCAGTGGGCATAAGGTGGTGTGTTGGTTTCTGGCTCTGTCCCCACTGCCAGCACAGTTGGGCTGGGAAGAAAATGTCTTTTTCTTACGTTGGCATAAAAACAAGATTGTGTAGTAGCACATATTGTCCACAGACCACCAGGTGTGAAAGCAGAAAGGCTGGCTACTAAATTCCCTCTCTGCTCGGTGTTGAGGAAAGAGATGTGACATTGTATGTGATTTCTATCTGTGCAAAATATGCTAAAAGCCTTCTCTTGCTGATATTAAATTGACCTCAAGCTTCCTAAGGGGAACAGTGGTAATAAGCAGGCAAGCCAGAGAAATCTGTTTGCCCTCATCCGCACTGGCAAGGGAGAATTAATTGTGAAACCCCCAGAGCAGTGCTGGCTGGGATACAAGAGTCATCTGTTATGGATGATGAAGGTAAGGGCCAAAACGGTAATATAAATTTTTGGTGGTTTAGGGGGAAAATTCAAAAAGCTGGAAAGAGTGAGAAACTGAAATGTGGCCTTTTGGAAATGATCTCTCTGTATTGTTCAAGAAAATTTATAAAAAAAAGAGAGAGAGAGAAAGGTTGCACTGCAATCTTGGTTGGAGAACTGACAAGAATATGAATAATTTAATAACCAAAGGCATTTAAATTAATAAAAATAAGTAGGAAAAAAGGGCTAAAATTGTCAGAAACTGTTCTAAATCGGAAGCATAAAGCTGGTAAAGAATGTAAAAGAAGATTAGATCTGCAGTCAGCAATGCTGAGTGACAAAGGTTTGTCTAATTTTAATATAAATTTGAAATGAATGAATGGTTGCTATTCTACTGCTATGTGAAAAATTTGACTAATCAAGGAGAGTGCAAAAGAAACACTGATGTTCAATAAATATTTCTGTTCTGTGTTGGCGTGAAAAACAGACAAAAAAGCCATGTTCCAGATTGGTAATAAAATACTTCCTGTACCAATGCAAGCCTGAGAATGTAAAATAAGAGCAGCTTCAGTTAAAGAACTTAAAATCAGCAGCTCTGGATAAACTTTCATACAACTGTTTTTAGTATTATTTTCCCAATCAGTTGGTCTGGAGATGCTGTGGAGGTTTCAGACCACTGGATGAATTATCTTGTGTGGGTTTTCATTGATTTGGTTGGTTTGTAAAGAGAGAGCAACCTGGCTGATACAGAGCTGTCAACCTTACCCAGATACCAGACACAGGTGGAAAAGCTGATAATAAAAGTGAGAATAGCATCACCAATGCCACTTGACAGAAGTTGGTGGAAAATGTATTTTAGATAAATTTACTGGTTTAGTGAGTAAAGGGAGCAATATGTGTAATATAATAATACTTAACATTTCCTTAGAATATTTGGACTGGTAAGACCTGATTTTTCCATGAAGGATGCTTTGTGGAATTAGCACATTATGCTTTAAAACGATTAAGTGTTGATTAACTGATCTCAAAATGTCCTTTTAATGTGTAATTTTCATGCAGGACATATTTACCTAAAGATTTAAGCATGGATTAGGCTTTAGGAATTTAAAAATTTTTCAGAGACCTAAAAGAGGATGTAACGTCACTGCTCAGGTTTTCAGATAATACACAGACTGGGAGAATGGCAAATTCTGACGACAAGTCACTATCACTGAACCACCTCTGAGTAAGCTGGGCTTTAGCCAACAATACCTGTTTTAATATAGCTCCCTTAAAATGGCACATCTAGGAACAAAGACTGTAGAACTGTGAGGATGCACAGCTCCCTCCTGGGAAGTCATTACTTTACAAAGATCTGGAGATCATACTGAGTTGTTATTTAATCTTGAGTTCCCACTGTCACATCCGTGAATTCATGCTGCTGCCCACAGGTTTGGAGCAGAGAACGATGTCACCTTACTTTGACAAGTCTGAGCTATGTGGATGGGGAGTGAACTGAGCACGAGCACAGGTTCAAGCACGTGTTGATAGCACAGGAATGTCCTCTGTGGGCATGGCTGGGGGTATGAAAACTAGGGCAACAAATTACCTCTGCAATTAACACTTTTATTGTAGCTTTCCTTGGCCCAGTGCTGGTGTTCACAATTTACAGTGGCTATTAGGTAACTACAAAAAGCCTTTGGAAGAGCAGAAAAAAGGACAGCAAGGTGGGCAAAAAGACTCCAAGTGATCAATGTTTAAGAAACTGTTATATTCCAGGAGACTGGGCATGACAGGAACTCATGCTTCATAAAGCACTTACTGAATACTAGGTCTAGTGGCTAGAAGACAAAGCTAAACTCATTCTGACTGTGTACACCAAAACCATTTTCCCAACAGGTAATAGTCACTGGAAAAATTTGCCAAGGGCTGCAGTGGGATTTCTCAGAAGTTGCAGTCTCTTGTTGTCCCTAGAGAGGAGTTCTACTTCAAATACAAATTAAATAAGTCCTACAGTTTCTGTTACCCAAGAGGTCACGCAAGATGGTCATATTAGTCTCTTCTCTCTACAATGGCCTTGTAACCTGTAAATAGATTTAGAGTCCTGGTGGAAAAACAGAATTAGCCTAATCCTGGACTTTCCCAAAACACTGTAGATAAAACAATAAGAATGCAGAAAGATCAGAAATAGTCCCTTTGCAACAGTTGTGCCTAGTTTGATATTTCTACTGAAAAGACCAAAACATTTTGATTTTCACTCCAGAATGTGTTTTAAGATCTTCCTTCTCCCTGCCAGAGCTCAGCCATACCCAATACACCCATTTCCAGAGCTGCTAACTAGTCAGCATTTGATAATCACAACAAAGGCTGGGTTTGAAGTCAGTGGGAGTTTTGCCATTCTCATCTAATGGGTGGATCAAGCCAGAGTATCTTTGCAATTTAAGGACACACCTCAAATTCTCTGTCCAGTACTAAGTGAAACTTGGGGGAATTAAGCCACACACACACACAACTGCTGATCCTGGCTGAAACAACAGACGTTTCTCATCTACCATGTTGAATACTGTTATATTTAGGCAACATTTAGAAAGAATTCTACCTACATGAAGTGAGTCACTAAACAGCCACAGTAAAAACGCCATACCAGCAACAGACACAAATATATTCTGTGCAACTGTGCTGGCTTTTTTTTTTTTGTTCTTTGCAAAACAAGAGTGCTGCACACAGAATGTATCCTCCTGCAATTTTTTTTTTTTTTTTTTTTTTAGTTAGAAGAAGGTAACAACTTCTGTCTTTTAGTTTCTGTGAATGTTCTGCATGTATGAAGCAAGTGACACAGTGTTGCCCTGGTTTTTGCTAAGCCTTCTGTTTTTAACTTTGGAGTCAGATTCTTTCACACAGTTTCATGTAAATAATAGCCAATGTTTACGTAACGGTATTTTCTGTTTTTCATTCCTTTTGTGATAAGAGAACTTTGATGAGCATCTTTCTTCTCCAGTGGGATTGAGAAGGAAGTGACATGCTCTCCAATCCATTGTAGAGTTGGGAATTGTATAAGAATGTGATATATGTAAATAATAAAGTCTTTCCCCTCCTTTCTGCTGAACCTGGCAAGTGTGAGAGCCTCTTTATTGTGTCTTCCCAGACACAACACAGGAGTGCAAATTTGACCGTTGGCTTGAAAAATACAGTGAAACAGCATTTAGATTAGATCAGTCCCCACCTTTACAGCTTCCTGAGATAATACTGATGATAATACAAGTACATAAAATACTTGGAATTGTATTCCAATGCAAAATACCTAAATACTCTGAGGCTTGTGATCAGAACAGAACTAGATTCACATCAACTATTCCATCAGTACCAGCCCCTTTTACCTTGAGCTTGCTGTCCATCTCTGCTGTGAGCATGGCAGGGTAGGGTTTAATGTGCTCTTTCATCAGTAGAAAACTTGAAGTCACAGCATTCAGAGTCCAGTGGGAAAGCAGGAGACCCCAGATCCTACCTGGTCTTTGGTCTGGAACAGGGATTTGAAGCAGTGTGGTTTCTCTCTGCCTCTCCATGAGCATGTGCTAACTAGCAGCCTGTGGGGTTTTCTGAAACTGAAGTCTCAGTCACTCCTGGAATTTTTGTGTTTTGATGTGTGTTTGGTTTGATTTTTTGGGGTTTTTTTTTGGTTGTGTGTGTTTTTTTGTTTTTTGGGGTTTTTTTTTTAATACTACCTTAATTCTAAACCACAAAGAAAATTTACTCTCAAGCCTGCTGGACAGGATTACTACCTGGGAAGTGTCTGGGAGGACAGATACTTGGACTTCTTCTCCAATAAAAGTATTTAAATAGATCTTTAAAATACAGACAAATGTTGCCAAGAGTCATGTCTAGAATATTCTCTCAGCATCAATACTTGTAGCTCATTCTTTGGAGAACAAAATTATAGTTGAAGTCTTCCCAGCAGGTGACCTGGAACTACAGGGTCTTGCATTTCACATGAATGCCTGAAGGGCTGAGTGTTAGGATGAAATGGAACTGCTAGAATAGGAGAAGGAACATAATTGTCACATTTGTCAGTTGAACTCTACAGAAAATACATTGGAGAGGGAGTTCCTCCCTGAGAAAACTGGTTTCTTATCAAATCCACAAATAATTCTGAACTGGCCATTCCTGCCTTTTCAGTAGCTACTTTGAAAGAACCATCCAGTTGCAAATGAGTGCCTCCCAGGCTTCAGGAAGCAGGAACCTCTACTGTTGGTAACAGGCTCCCACTGTCTCCCACTACTGTTCTCATGAATTCAGTGACAATACTTGCACTGATTTTTAGAAGCACAGTCAGGCTCTTTGGACAAACCATAAAAGTCCTGTTAGAAGAACTGAGCATCAAAGAGTTTAGCTAATCAATATGCACCCAGTAATGATTATGAAAGATACATTTCTGAGGACTTCCAAATGCACATCCATATATACTTGTCAGAAAAAAAAAAATTGCACTTTAGAAATATGGTCCAGATTAGATCCATGTTTCCATAGGCTGAATATAATTTTCCTGAAAACAAAGGCAAAGGAGAAACGGAAAAGATGCATAGATTCCTGAGGAGTGTTTTCCTGTAAGAGGTATAAAAAAGCCCGTATTTTCAAATGAAAAACATAATCATCATTTAAGACTGCTCCATAAAAAGACAAGAACTATTTATGTAGGCAGTCCCGGCAAAATGAGGTAATGGTCATATAATGTGACACAAATACACTAGGAATAATCAAAACAGGAAAGGTTCATATATGCACCTTCTGTATTAAACTAGTGTGATCTGTAAGGATGGCAATTCCTACATCTTTCTCTCTCCTAGAATCCTGCTTCAACAGTCAATAGACTTCTTGCTGGCAGTACCAGAGGAAACAGGACCAGGCAATGACAGTTTAGGACAGTGTGGTGCACAGCTGGCTCTCCCTCTGATTTTGGATACATGATTTCAGTTCCATGTCAGCTGGGAAAACACATTTAAATGTGCCTAATGTCTTGCCAGTGCTAGCACATGTATAAAAATGCCTGGCTTGCACTCAGACTGCTTCCCTCATGAAAGCCGTGCTTGTGTAGACACCTATAGTTTGACTGTTCTGGCTGGGGTGGGTCAAAGGCTACTCAGCAATAGAAGCAAGGCCTTCTAATTACATTTAATTCTGCCCTTTTAAATCAAAACTATATTGTATCCTTTCAGGTACAAAGTGAGACAGCAAAAATATGATGTGCTTTAAAAACCTGCCCTGGGGAACCACGTGATTTTAATGTGTAAAGATCTTAAAGCATTTAACACATTTAAAAGGAAAAAAACTCAACAGAACAGTCTATTTAAGAAAATGTTTTAATTTTTCTTGCTTTCTAGCAGCCATTTTCTCATGTGTCTGTTTAAATTCTAAACCAGCTATACAAATTACACTACAGACTTCTTCCCTGGAGGAAAAACAGAGTCAAGGAAAAATCTTGGGAAAGAAAAGCTTGAGAAAGTACCATTATTCTAAATAGGTTGTATTATTATTGCTTAATTAAGATAATGAAACACTCGGGGTTGGAGGGACAGAGGCTGGCAGTTTACACTTGGCATTTCCTTTCAGGTTTTGTTCTTCCTGCACACGATGTGCCCCCTTGTGGGGAGAGGTTCAGGCCCACAAACCACTGGCCTTCCGTGACAGGTTTTTATGGGGCAAAAGAGACAGTTGTCACGAACAGCTTTTTGCTTCCAAATTTCTCACTTTTCAGTCCCTCCTTAGATGTGTGGTGCTCGGTGTACTTTGCATGGATCTCTCCAGTGAGTTGTGGGGAGGATGAAGGAAAGCAGCAAGCTGTAAGGCTCCTGAAGAGATGACACCAGGTGACTAACACAGTAAGAATAGTGTGGAACTGGTTCCTTCAGCTTTGTCAAAGACATAAGTTTTAGCACCCTCGTGGAGCAGAGGAAAACTGCCCTAAAGAAAGCACTGCATGGAAGTTTGCTCGTGACAAGAATAAGAGGACACAATTCACTGGATATAAATGACATCCTACAAGCCACAGGCACAATCACTGTAGGAAATCTGCACTGAACTCCTTATTGGCAGGCTCTTAACTCACGCTATGGTAACACTGAAATAGTTCTGAGAATATTTTCAGCCTCATATTAAAAGCCTTTTTGTCCTTTCCTGTAAAGTTGATCCGGCCAGTACAACCACAATGCAGCTACCTGTATGCTGTCCTTGCCCATACCTTGAATTAACTTTATTTATTAAAAATAGTCACTTCAAAATGCCAAAAATTTAGGTAATGTGGATCATAAACATCCACTTAACTGTTATTATCATGACAACAGATCTTCAAGTAGTGTAGCAACTCCACTGGAGTTATGAAAACCGAGGCTATTGTATTGCATTCAGTGTGAACACAGGGTGAGGAATACCCTGTGATTATTAATATATTGTGATTATTAAACAGAGGGTGATAGTCTTCTTCCTCCCTTCAAAATGGAAAACATATTAATTTTCACATATGAGAGGTAAGCAAACGAACTCTATCTCCAAAACAGGTAATAGGCTGATGAAACAAACAAATGATCTTTTGTTAGAAGTACAAGATAAAATACAAGAACATTAAAGCACAGAGTCTGGTAAAGTTACAGAAGGCTGCTCCACTCTGCTACAGACAGGACAGAGAAAGGGCACCCAAAGTGCAACATAAATGGACAGGAAGGAAGATGGCAAGGAAAGAGAAGGGAGGAAGTCCGTGCTAACAATGCTTCTATCTGAGATATTAGCGTAAGATATGACAAAATAAACACGGTAATTTCTAGATTCACATGACATACAGTAATCTCTCTTGCAGCAGGTTGTGTCTCAAATTACAGAACCCCAAGATCCTCCCTTAGAAAACTGTTCATCACTTCTAGGAGAACGGGTTACTCAACACTGGTTTGTTCCTTATACCTTGGTATACACCAAAGTCCTGTTTCTTATCACTGTGGATACATCTGTCTGCTTTGTTGCTCCAGACATAAACAAACTGGAATTGGAGTATGCAGTAACCTGGCTTCTGGGCACTGCCCTCACGGCACTCTGTGACGATGTTCTCTTCACTTTCACTGGTGTGGAATCTTCTCTTGAAGTGAGAAACTACAGAGCACATCAAACAAAACTTGAAAAATGAGTGAGTTGTCTTGAGACAATTGACATGCTTCTGACTTTGTGATTTCTATTTCCTTTCAGTTCCATGTAAGAGGATTCAGCACTTGAAATACCTGAGAACTGTAAAAGCATTGCAATGCTCATGTCTGTTGCAGCTGACTAACAAAATAAAAAATTTGAAGTCAGTTCTTGGAAGGATTCTGCCCTCTGCTTTCTTGTTCAACTATTACGTAACAAATTGTACACAAATGGTATTAGCTTTGAGTCAGAAATAAATTTGGGTAGAATCTCAAGCCTTCCACTGAATCATCTCTGCAAAGATGGCCCATCTTTTCAGCAAGAAGCAGCCTAGAGAAAGCAAAAGATGTCCTGTATTAGTTGAGGGCAACATGATAACTGAAGGATTAAACACAACAATTACTACTTACCTTTCTTTGGCTAACAGAACAGACATCCCCACCAGCTTAGCAAACTCGTCAGCTGTGAGAGAACCCTTTTCGGATACCTGTCAAAAACCAAATACACAAATAAACAAACTATGGCATTAAAAGAGCAATGAAGTTCTCTCAGCTACTGAATCAGGCCGAGCCTTGAGAAGTGATGAATTGATAGCAAATCCCTTGAGAAGAAAATTAGTTTGTTTGCATTGTAAAAAAGTACAACTAATTATGGATATTCCCACTTAAAAACATCTCTTCTGTATCCTGGGAAAACTGCCAAGTATAAAAAGGAAGAGAGAAAAGAGTTAAATCTGTAAAAAAATCATATGGTACCCTTCCCTTTGGATTTTTTTTAAAGATACCTTGGGACCAAAATGAATGGAAAAATTAAAATAGCTGAGACAGCAGAATACAGTCTCCATCAGTATTTACACAGCGGAACTATCCTAAGTGATTCTGCCAACACTGAAGCCTAAATGAGGAACTAAAAGACCTGTTCGGGGCAGCTCATTAATGTAGAAATATAAGTCATCTCAGGTAGAAGTCAAGAATTTGAGTTTTATGGCATTTAAAGTACACCCACTGGCCACAGGAAAATTCCCAAACCTTAGTACTTCACATGACATTATGGCATACTAGAGGGATAACTAAAAGCCACCATCACATCCAGCTGACACAAAAGACAGGTTCACTCTTGGGACTCAAAACTTTGGCCCTTTGTCCCAACCATGCTACTTAATACATACTAAAATGAAACCTTCTCACACATGGTGGACATGTGGATGTTTAAAACACTAGATAAATACTACATATGAAATCTAGACTTATTATTGCACTGAATTTCCCAAATAAACATGTTTTATTACCCTAAAAATTAATAATTCTTCCATTTATCCATTGCTTTAGATTCAAGCAAAGTTGTAAATCTGGATGTAGTTGCCATTTCCTGCTTCCCACATAACTGGGTGGTGAGGGGTCTATTCTGCATCATTCTCAGCAGTAGTCCTTTTACAGAAACACCGACTAAATTAGTCCTAACATGAGATTTTCGGAAGCTAAGTGATTATATCTGAGTAATGGACGTCAGCTATACAACTGGTGATTAATTATCTTTCCTTCCCAAACCACTACTCTCAGTCAAGGGTGACTCTGGATTCCTTTGATGTCCATGTCATTTCCTGTCTTCACCAGCCATTCAAAATGCATCTCTCTCCTGCCTGAAATCCTATGGCTTCCTTTCACTTCTTCTCAGAACTTAATGTATAATGTGCAGTAACATTAAAATACAGGGTGCTTTTGGCCACAAGTCTGATCTCATCTTCCCTTTCCTGTATGGGCTAGTCTTCCTCAGTTTAAGCCTCTCCCTTACATTTTTCTATGGAGTCAAAGTCTCATATTATGAAAATAACAGAAAAAAGACACCTTGGTAATAAATGCACTATCCATTACTTTTTGCAGTTGACTTCCTTTCTTATCAAGAAAGGGTTTTCCTTTCTTTTCAAAGACATAAGCACTCTTACTGAAGGCAAAAAATTCATTAGAAACCAAAAATGGTCTAGATAATCTTCTATAAATATAAGAAAATAAACTGAAAATATTAACATATATTGAAAGACTTAAGCATTTTAGAATGGAGTCTTTTAAATGTCTGTATACATTTCTTTTATCTAAAAATCCTTCTGATGAGCAAAAGCTATACGGTGACAATCATGCAAAATGCACTGAACAGTCTATCTTGTGGCAAGTGAGGAGGTGTCTGTGATAGCTCTACTTTTTCTCGACTGTCCCCTCCTTGACTCTGACATTTAACTTTGGATACACTGAATCAGACTTTTCTCTAAGGTATGAAAATCAAAAAATTACATTCCACTGAGAAAGACACAGAAAAATGCATCAAATAATGGGGTAACAGGACTGGAAAGTGTCCAGAGGCAGCAAGACCACAAAGGTTTATGACACTGAGCAATTCATACTATCTTTTTCCATGATGAAGCTAGCTTAATTCTATACACACTACTCTCCAACTGTGTGCTCTTCACAGCAGCAAACTCGGTACAAGATATTAACATACAATGTCTTGTCCTGTGAAATAAACTCAACCCAAACAACTACCTATATCAACATTTAAGAGCTGCTCCCACTGCCTTCAAGCACATCATGTACAGTGTCTAAAGTCCACTTCTGTTATATTAGGTGCTCAGTACATGCCATGAATTTCATCCTGCAGTGCAAAAGATTTGGAGGAAGGCTGAAGGTTAATGAACTTTGAAAAGAGATAGCAAAATGATTTATTCCTTAAAGAGAGCCTAATGACTAAGATTATTGCCTGCACAGAACATTGAAGATGAGAAGTGCTATTTTTCTCTTAGAAGATATAAAGTGGAATGTTTTGTATTTTGAAACCTCAAGAGGAAATCCCATACCTCAAGTTTTTTTCCTAATGTGTTTAAATTTCCCTAGCATGGTCAGAACACTGAAGGAAATGAAGTACACTTACTGTCTCTAAAGCAGCAGCTACCATTTCCTCTTCATTATGAGACTGGAGTTCAATTACCATCACACCACTATCAAATATCCGAAGCCTAAATCAAAAAAGAGAGGCAAAGTAATTAAAAACCCTCATAGGTGCACATCACCTATGGTCACATCTCTAATGCATCCACACCTATAACCACGTTACAAAAGGAGAAAATCCCCTGAACCCCAAATGAGCTCTGGTAAGATGAACTTAAGCTTAACGGCATTTTCAGAATCTGAAGAGACCAAAAAGAGCAGGGCATATGTCTGGTCTTGGTTAAACCCTTTTCCAGTCTGAAAAAATTGTAAGTGAAAAAAATAACGTCTTCCTAGCTAAAAGTTAATGTTTTAATGTAGAGTGGATGTTGGTGCAGATACCAGCATCCTTTGAGCAAACAATGACTTTTTAAAAAATACCCACAGCAAAAACAAAAAAATCTACTGCAAGTAAAACATTAAATCATCATAGTCTGACCTGTGAAAAAATAAATCTGTAAAGCTCTTACCTTAGTGGCAATTTCAGTGATTCCAGCATTTTACAAGCATTTACTAAATCTTCTGGTGACAGCAACTATTAAAATAGTAAAACATATTTATTCAGTTTGCATTTCAGATGTATAGTATAACATCAAAACAAACAAAGCTTTAGTGGCTGCAGGTAAAACACACCAGGCTACACTTATTGTTAATTCCTTTTCCTTTCTATTGTGCAGTCTATTTTCTTGGCTTCTATGCTCTTTTCTGTTCCCTTCCTATGTGCTCTATAATAATTCTTCTTTCCCTGTTTACAGAAAGAATTGTTGTATTCTGTAAAAAAAATCCCCAGAACATTCACCATTCTTTAGTAGTCTCTCTCCTTTAAGTTTTGTTTCCAGATATGTATGGATTTCCCCTTTTATATGGTATCATAAAAAGCAGCATACATTATCACAACTTATAAAGGACACATAAGTATTATATGTAAGAATGAGAAAGGAAAATGTTAAAAACTTTCTAATTTTAATAAAGAGCTGATCACATCTTGCTGTAGACAAGTAGAATGAGTAATTGGTAGGGAACATTTTTACCCTTTTTAATTTCCTTATCACTGAATTCCTGCTACAAAATATTGACCCAAAGCAGTGTCTCACCTCTAGCCCTCGTGCACGATTCACCAGGCAGTACACTTCCGTAAGAGACATGATCCCCCCTCGCTCCTGAGTTAATAAGCACAAGACTGGTAAGAGAAACAGCATTAACCCAGGATCACAGCATCTCTATTTGCAGGTGGCTGATTAAACAGGTAAAACAGAGGGGCTAAATGATGGGCCCTAATGGGAAAACTAAAGAGCTAAGTTATACCTTTCACTAATAATTTTAAAATGCAAAACAGTGACACTACACTGAAGGACTGTGAATTACTTTGATTTTGAAACAGAGAATAAATCACAGGAACAAAGAATTTCAATATATTAAATCTATCAATTTACCATTTTTATTTTTCAGACAAACTCGAGTTTTCCATTCTGATCACAGTAGGTAGCATGTACCTTTCACAAAAATACTGTAGTATGTATGCTTTTTAGTAGGAACATAGCCTTCTAAGTTGCAACATGAAATTTAACTTTTTGGAGAGAAACCTGTAATTTGTAATAGCTTAAGATAAATTAAAACAGGAGATATTACAAAGGGCTGGTAAGCTACTTAATAATTCTGTCCTATATTTGGAAAATATGGATACCGTAAGCACTTTAAGATTCATTACTTATATTTTCAGTGAGTGTAATTTCATTCTTTCTTTAAAAAAAGAAATATTCTTCAGCAAGGGATGAATACAGGGCTGTTCAAATAGAAGAAAGACTACTTGAACCATTTTCTAAATCTCATCAACATTTTGCAAATTAGAAGTTGATGCCATTAGTCCAAAGAAAAATTCGTACTTACATTTAAACTTTTTTATTCAAAAAGACAAAATATATTCCTCCAATAAACATTGAATAGGAGGCTGTGCTGCTAAATCTGCTCTAAAAAGAGGCAGAGTACTACAGCCAAAACACATTTACAATCAAAGTTCAGCAACACATGGAAAATGCTGGTGCAAGGTGTGGTGCTTTACCTCTAAGGGTGTCTGCAGGATTCCAGCCAGTTGCTTTGCCAGCTGCATGTGGTACTGTGTTCCAGATCCATACGTTTCCCTCGTAACTGGATTAGCTATACCCATACTCAGTAGATAGGACTTGAACCTAATGGTCTGAACAAGCAAGCAAACAAATAAATTTAAAAGTACATCAGCTAATAAGTGATTCTGGTTTTTAAAAATCTTTGATTTTATTACCATAACACAGTTTTGGGGGATAAATCCTTCAGTTTACTACCAAAAAAGTCAATTACTAGGCAAAGAGAAGGCAAGACTTAGTACGATTTATTTTTGACCAGCACAGGTAAAAAAATAGAAAAATTTATACAAACACAGTAAAATCATTGCTTTTAAAAATGGTTAAAGAAAAATTAACACCAAGCAAGTAAACTCTACACCAAGTATAAAGGACTAAACACAACAAAACCAATCAGCAAGGGTTTTTATTAACATTACATTATTAAACAGATAGCTTGTTGCTTTTCTCAGGAACATTTTTGTAGAATTTAAAAACAAAATTAATTTACCTCATCCTCAGTGATATCACCTTGTTTTTCTCTAATTTTATTAGCTATTGACTTGGATAACTCCACCATTTCCTTAGCCTATCAAGAAACACACAGAGATAAGTCAACTTTCAGCTCAACAGAGAAAAGCGTGCTTAAAGCTCAGAAAACAAGCATAAGTCTACTTGAACAAGTGACACGTGCCATCCATCCATACCTTCTCCATTAGTTTGCTAAGGTCCTCAAAAGCCTGAAATGAAAAGCAGACAACACAGATCAGTATAACTACAGCACCGAGCTTCATGGATACAGGGAGATGCCTTTGTCCACCTATCTAAGGTATTCATAAGAGCTGCTACCCCTTTAGATTACTATATTACAATGTGAGATACCATACCTTAGTTGTTATACAACTGTTTCACAGCATGTCTTACAATTAAAATAAACAACAAAGAATGAAGAAAAGAATCAAATAATCACAGACTTTTCCAGTATGTGAACAGAATTTTGATATGATTTATGATGTCCATATGATAGGAAGGGACAATGAGATACTGAGTTCCAGAAAAGATTAAACTATCCAAGTTTATTATGCTCTCTATAAGGGGCGGGGGGGGAAGGTTTCTGGGTGGTGATAGTAGGTTTTATTCCAACAGTTAACCCTCACTCAAGGAGATCTGTTGTTTCTGGCCAGCTCGGAGACAGCTGTAAAGATAAAGATGTATTCCTCCCAACAAGACCACTTTATTTTAATCAGTGGATGTTAGTTAGTTAGTAAGAAACACTAATTTCAAATGGGCAAGTAAGAGGGTATCTGAGGGACAAAACCTCTGAAATGTGTGGTCTCAAATACAGTAACTACAACAACCCACAAATGGTTTTTAGGCTTAAATAAATCATACAATAAAAATAGCTGAATGTATACAGAAATTCCAAACTTTTAGTAATGATAACCTAGCATTAAAAAATTCATGCTAAAAAAAAACAGAGCTAGCAACTCCACCAATGCAACTATATTAAAAAGCAAGTCTCTTTTCTCCCACTCTCATCAACACATATTCCTTCAGCCTCCTCACTTCTCTCAAATACATGACAACATGTCCAGGTGGTCCACTTTTTCAAACAACCTTTTTCTGAACTGGTGTAAGAAAAATTCCTGAACCTTTTTATTTAAAGTTTCCCTGACAGCAGCACCCAAGCCCTCCAGCCAAAGTAAAGAAGGTTCAGTTACACTGTCAAGTGGCCAGAGACATCTTGCCTACAGCTTCTAGTCATTGCCTCTATGTAATTTCTGGCTTACTCTGACTAATGTCCCACTAGAAAGACACACTTCAGCAGTGTTTTTCCAGGAAGATCCCATTGTTCCCATCTACATTTAGGTGCCTTACATAGAAGCATATCGGTCAGAGATTCAACATGCAAAGAACAAAAGGAGATGCCTCTAGAAAGAGACAGGGTTTGCTTTTCTCTTCTGATAGTGCCAGTGTTTCTCCACTGACTAGACAAGTTTAGCCTCCTAACACTTGGTACCTAAGTTAGATATCCAAAACTAAGTGGTCCACAGGGAGAAAAGAAAATATACCACTGCATAACAATAATTTACCACTAAGAAAACAGAAGTTCCTCTTTGGAATACTTCTTACTCCCTAATCTACCAAATCGAATGATTTACAATAGCTTTCCCAATCTCTAGTGTAAATCAAAGTCCTGCTACTCTACTTGTTTATGATATCAACAAGACGTTTTCTAACAGGGCTTTTCCCAGCTTATTTCTAATCTCTATACCTGCATGAAAACAACACTCATCAAAAGAACCCTTGATTTAGCTAAATAAACAGCATGCTGTATCTAACTCCTCCTCTGCCTGACTCACCCAGGGCAGGCCTGGAAACAAAGGGGAATGTGCACACACCTAACAGGAACTTCCTCAGATAAACAAAAGGCTAAAGAACTGGATTCTTATCAGCACTGAACAGCAGATGCAGGAAGCCTTTTCCTGGAAGCCAGGGCACCATTTTTTAAATTAAGTCATTTATAACATTTAAAGCTGGAGGAAGGCAGGATTTTACAAGTCATGGTTTTCCTCTGCTCATACAACATGTATAAATGGATCTTTTACTCTCTGACAAAGCTACTAAAGGAAAAAATAAGCAGACAATGCCTTTTGAACTATATACGCACACATGTAACCACAATGCCTTTTGAACTACACACAAAACTTCATTCATTACGTTCCTCACAGACAGAAAGCAAAAAAGTTTAATGCTCCCAGTATCTGAAACAGCATATGGCCTGCAAAGACACTATAATTTTCATAAGTATTAGAAAATGCCATTTTCTTGTAGCACACTGAATCCCATAAAGCTTTGCCACAAGAACATATCTGCTGCATGTAATTTATGAGTACTCCTGTATTAATCTCTACAACCAAGACAGAATTGGACTATTTTTGAGGGTATTGCTCTTAGGTATATATGAAGAATTTAAATGCCTCTGCTGTCGATCAGTATTGGTATCTAGAATTCAACTACTGTGCTGGTTCTATGGAAACGGATGGTCTCCATCCAGCCCAGGTATTTTGCAAAATACTTGTAACATCTTGTTGATGCCTGGACAGCAAACCATTTCACTGTAATTATAAGCCTAAATGTAACATTTAAAAATCTGACTATAGGATGAAAATCTAACTTCACCACAGTTATGTGCAGACACTTGGATCAGCATATTCTGCTTAATATATATCCAATTTTCAATTGAAATCAAAATTAGTTGAATAAATACACACTCTTAGTTTCAAAGAACAACCTTCTTGAAAGGAATTATGTAAATAAACTACCTTTACATATATTGACGAGCCAGTTAAATAAAATAAGTAACTGTAAACTGTACACTTAATCAATTCAGACTTCTCAACAAAACCAATAAATAGTCTCAACTGTCCCTAAAAGAAAGTGTGAATGAATGTAAATAGTTCAGACAGGTGGTTGACCTTGAAACTTCAAAAGTACCTACCTCAGAAATGTTTTTGTCAGTCTCTTTTCTTTTTTCTTCTAATTTCCTTTCAATACCTACAATTCCTACAGCCCTTATTCTTCCTGCCTGAAGAAAAAAAAAAGGAAAAAAGGAAAGAATCAAAATAGGAAATGCTAAGCTTTCTCATCTGTCTCACTGTGAAAATTAGAGGACAGGAAATATTCCCTCAAACAGCAGATATCATTCATACAATATTTCATAGATTTCTTGACAGTCATTTTTAAACCATTGCAAAAAAATTAAACAAGAAATGTCAATCATGTATAAATTTGCTGTACTAGACAAATAATGATATTGATAATATATTGAAGGTATTAATATGGCTTAATATCCAGACTGAGTAATCCAGCTCATCTCAATTCTAGCCTCTCAAGTCCATGTGAGCATCCATACTAGAGCTGTGGAAATGCCTGAGTGTATTACTTCAAGAAACCCATGTTTTCTATGTTTCTGAAGAAACAGAAACAGAGAAACACAATGCTAAGCGCAGTCTAATTTACCTTCCTCAGAGGTATTAGAATGGGGGCGGTGGTGAAACTTTCACCAGATGCCACATGTCTTCTAAAAAGGCTGATACTTAAGTGGCAGCAGTGACAGACCTCTAATCTCTAACTGCAAATCTTAGCACTGGTGTTAACGAGTTGCTATGGCTTAAGTTCAACAGAGAAGGCATTTTGATTAGATTCTTCATGCATCACTCCAAATGCAACTGTGCTTATAGGTACTATATTGACCAAAGGGGACATATAGGATTTCATATTGAACAATCTTTAAATCATCTTATTTCATTCATACAATACTATATATTCATATATTCAGCACATTAATACATAGAAACTACACCTACATGTTTATCAGAGTTTATAACCTAGAAGTATGAAGGCAGATAAAGAAGGTAATCAAACATATGACATTCTCTCTAACAACTGCTCATTTAGAATACACATTCGAATCAAACATATATAGGTTTCAAAGAGTTATATGAAAGTTACGTTATATATTTGACTTCCAGCCACAAAAAATAAACCAGAAATCACAATTAAGACAAAAAAATTTTCCAGCATCATTGGACCTCACATGCTGAATAAAAGTATATGCAAATAAATATTTTATTTGCACAATTATGTGTCTGTGTGTCTAACTGAAACAAACAAAAAAAAGAGTTCATTATCCAAACTCAAGAAAGAGAGGCTACTGTGTTCTATCAGGTGAAAAATGCAAACGTGAAACTAATTTATGCCAGTGAAAAAACAGGCAAACTAAAGCTGAATTCCTGCATGTGCCCACGATGTTGGTTAGAGAGTCACATGCTGGATGCAGTATACGGGGGTGGCAAGAAGTGGCAATAAGAGATTACACACAATAAGAAGTGTGGCAATAAGAGATCCTGCTCAGAAGCTCTGCACATACCTGTGAATCTTTGTTAACTTGCATGGCTTGACCAGTGGGTATGCTCTCCCATCTCCTTTGTGTGATTTCTTCTGATAATCGTCTATAGAACTGCAAACATTAAAGAGTGACAACACATGTTTCACAAATTGTGCAGAGTACCTCTGGGTATCTTTAGCATCTTGGCAGTGATGAAATAAACCTCACCAAGCATGGAGACAAAGCATGGTAACACCTACACATCCATGGTACAGAATTCATTACATGGAATTCTTAATGTCCAGTCTTCAAAAGTATTCACATTAGAGGAGGAGCCATGTAGTCACTAAGTACTTCTATTGTAAAATATTTCTTCAGATATTCAAAATGTCCCAAACCATGCTGAAGTTAAAAATGTTGAGGTATACTCAAAGGCATGCTTTTAAAGGAAGGAAAGCTGAACAATCCAATTGCTATTGATCTGCTAATTCAACTATATAAAAACAACCACACAGATCAATTAAACTGATTCGTTTATTGCTAATACCAGAAGGTCGCATTAGTTAACACTACGTGTATCCTGTAGGTCCCGTATGACCACTATCCAGAAAGAAAATCTATTCCACTCTTTTTGTTGTTCAGGTTCACAGGAAGCATTCTGAAGTCTTAACGAAAGACTGGGGTGTAACTGACATGCTAGGCAACCAGTAAGCACAGTAAGTTTAATTTTCAGACACAACATTAACATTAAAATAATTACAATTATGATTGAGAAAAACACATATTTATACTATGCATAGATCTACAGTCATCATAATCTGCAAACTGCTCACAAAGAAATGAAAGTGAGTCTGATCAAGCACATGCACTTTTAAAACATTTCTAACTAATTTGAGTTGAAAGTCTGATTTTCTGCAGTGAACAGGCACAGTTTTTTCCACAGTCCGAAGTTAAAGTTCTCAGCCTCGTCAAATGAGGATCTTCCACAGTGAAATTTCTTTACAAAGCACAGTTTGTTTGGTTTGTAGGATAAGCCTTCTTTCAGGAATATATTACATTTTTCTTAGAATGCTCAAAGCCTCTGAGGTTTGGTGTAGGTTAAAAAAATTATTTATAAAGTGTAAAATGAATGAAAGTTCTGAAGCAACAAAAGGTGTTCAGCAATAAAATTAGAGAGATAATTAGGAGTAAGTTGTTTGATTCCTCTTCAGTAGAGGGTTAGGTACAAAGAAATATCTTTCAGTCTGTTAAACATTTAAGAGATTTCAGAGATGTCATTTTGGAAAATCCTATGTTCAAATTAATAGATTAAAACAAGGAAGTATAAGATTATACTAAACCCCCTAAAATAAGGACTAGCCTCATAATGCCTCTTGACAGTTTTGGAACTCTATTTGCAGTATTTAATGAAAGTATACATGGGAGGCTCATAGTGTTTGTCTTCCAAAAGGATGTATTGAAAAAGCTCCACCTCAAAAGTAAACATGGAAAGATCATGGAAGATTATCACTAACACAGCAACAGGAGAAAAGCATGTCCAAAGACCTGATGTGCTCGGCATCCATGGTACAAGACTTACCTCAATCTGCCCATGTTCCTTGAAAGAAAGCTTGATGTAGGAATATTTGCTGCTTTGGAATGGACCAGGCTCTTTGTTTGAAGAAGCAGGATGAAGATGAACTACTATTTTGGCACTAAGGAAAAGGTAAAGGAAAGAGAAGATTTTTCTGTAATATCTAAATAAACTATTTCTGCATCAAAGTTAACCTTTTCATGAAAACCTCTTTTAACTATCTCACATAAGAGCTACAGATCATCAAATAATGCTTTACATTTATGCATCAACATTTAAATATTTTGATGAAGTAGATCTTGCAAAAACTACTACAGCCTCTAAAGCAGAAACATTTTACAAATTTAAAATGTACCTACCATCAATTCTTAAGAAATACACATAACAAATTTTAAAATTTCAAGCAATAGTTTCCAATAAACCTTTTAGTTAGGACAAAAACTGATTGTCAAGTTGTAATTTAATTTGGCAGTAGTAACTGCAGGTCAAAAGCCAAAATACGCTATCTTTGACATATGAAAACAAAAGGTTTCAATAGTGTGTGTAACCTATCCCACTTTTATATGTCCCTTGTGGATACTGTATGTGAACTTATCCAAAACCAATATTCAAAGGCAGCATGCATGGAAATAACAGTCTAAAATGACACCTATTACCAAAACAGACCTTGGGAGTGCACGATTTTAGGAAAATTAACATGTTGCTATCACAACATGACTGCAAATCCCCCATTCCCATCTCACTTTACTAATACTCTTTTCATTGGTCTTTATTTACTTCTCCAGCATTAGTGAATTAACTGATTTTTTCTGAATGCTCCCAGCATATTACTGTATCAATCTGACCGTAGGCTGCAAGCAGAGATTAATTGTGTATATACTTCTCCAGGTAAAATTTTTTCTCTCTTTAGAAACTTAAAATCATAGATTCATTTATGTTGGAAAAGACCTCTAAAATAATCAACACATACTTGTTTAGTGATTACATGACAGATACTTAACAAATCATATCAATCATGACTCTCCTACACATTTGACCTCAATGGTTCTTGTGGCTGTCAGTCTGGAAACTTAAGATTGCAAATGGAACCTACCATGAATAATCTATAATGTTGGGTACTACACATAAACTGCATGTGAAAGGATCCATCTGAAAAAGACAGTGAGGATGGCCATACCTTTTTCCTATCCCAGCTGCTTGCTCTTCAATAAAGACAATCTGAGACAGAGGTACAGCAATGCAGCATTCCTGAAACAAACACCACAAACACAGGTGAGATAAAGCCATATCCTGTCTATTCACTCTCTAAACTCAAGTGTTCTCTTTCCCCATTTCACAAACAGTATGGAGATCTACAGCTGCTGCCTGGGGCACTCTATGAGAAATATGATAGTAAGAACAGAAACAATGTATTACAGTGAAATATATGTAGAAAAATAGCACAAAATTGAAACTGAGTTCTAGTTAGTTAAAAAACCTCAACAAACTTAAGTGTCAATGTGTCAACTTTAAAATCCTCAAGCTAGATTCACAGAAGGGACTACAAGATTCAACAAATCTCTAGATCGAAGTTCAAAATTTAAACACTAAAATTTCCACACTACTGCACCACATCTCTGTAGGTGCACAATACTCATAGGTTCTTGACATTTTTGCATTGATATTACTTTGTGAGCTAAAAAATATCCAAACCCACCAATATCTAAAATCTAGACTATTGTCTGAGTGCAATAGTAATTTTTCCACCTATCCTACAGCAAAGGACTTCACCCACCAGTTGGTGCATCTCAATACACATTTAACTGGATTGTGCTTTAAACAAAACAAAGAGCAAGGAACAAGACTGTCTCCATCTGTCGGAGACTAACCTACCCCAGACTAAACTCCTACATGCATTTGAGACAGAAATTGCTACAGCAACGATTCAAAGAATCTAATCAGGTGCCTGGTTGTGTTTTGGTGAGCATCCTTTGAGGAACATCATCTCCCACACCACAGCTTGATGACTGACACAGTAACACAGAATGCAGGTAACACAGGTTGCATTCCCTCTGTGAACCTCTCTCTTCCACCTGCTACTGCCTAATACCAGTTTACAACCAGACACCTACAGGGCCCTCTCAATCCCTATTACCAAAACTGTTCTTCTTAGCATGGAATAATTAAATACCCATTAAATCTGAGGGCAGGGAAGCATACACCCATAAACTCCAACTAGTAAGTATATCTCTTATTGGGAAAAATCCTGGGTTGTACTTCCTTTTCTAAAAACGCTTAATGCAAGCTGTCTAGACTCTTCTATGACTCTAGTTCCTAAAGCCATTACAAACAGTTATTTTTTGTAAAACATCCACAAAGTTCTGGACACTTTAAAATATAGGCAATATGATACTTCTGTTCAAAAAAGGGTTTGAAAACGACAAAAAGAGTTCAACTATATATAGTATGTACACTGTCAAAGTGACTAATTCATTTCATTCCAAGACAGAAAGTTATGTGAACTTATTTTAAGTACAAGGACTTAGAATCACCCCTTCCTGGTGAGAGAAGCTACAGGAAGGGATATAAAAATAGAAATGTGTCAAAATATGCTGTGTGTTTATTTGGATTTTTTTCTTCTAATGTCTCATGCCCACATTTTGCATGATTTTATAATTTAAAATTTTGTACAAATCTATGTAACGAACTTTACAGAATTCCTCTTTTTGTTTTTTTGGAAACACTGTTCAACTGTAGATGGCATGTAAAAACAGCAGCTATAAAACAGCTAATGACAAGAGCCCCATTTATTATTATAGATTGCTGTCACAATAAAAGGCAACTCTACAAATTTATTCTAGGTAAGCTAGCTAAGGTTTCTAAGTCTGATGTTAAACTACATCTGAGCTTAGACAACAGCTCACCATGAAAACAAAAGGGTACCATGCTCCCCATGTTTCAGTACTGAGAGCTTGAATCAGCTTTATTTACCCCACTAACAAAGTAAATTACATCTCCTAATCAGAACTGGGTAATTTTGCCCATCTCCAGGCCACAATTCTGGCCCTTCTGTTAATCAAGCCTGAGCTCGTCAGAATCTTTGCTGAGTTAAATACGTTAAAATAAAATAGTTTTTCTTCTTCTCCAAGGTTTTCCTCTGCTGATTTAGCAAATTCAATGATCTTGGAAGAGTACATGAAATCATGTGGCCTAGGAGCAGAGGGAGAAGCTGGGGGAAAGAGACAAATGCAATCTTTTTGTTGGAAAGGAGAGAATGGGGGTATGTTCAGTTCTATAACTTGCTGAAGCCATAATGCCCACTGTTACTCCAAGCATGCAAAAAGTCCAAGTGAGAAGATTAGAAGCACTAGTTGCTGCAGCACATGCTCAGCTCTCAAAAAGAGATGCTGATTAAGAAATAAAAAAGTTTAAGATTAACACAGAGTTTAGCACATTATCTCATGTGATAATGTGATGACTGCAAAAAAGCTGAATGTAATTTCTACAAAACAACTCATGGTCTGGACAATCAAGCCCCAACTTGTGTAACAGTAACCCCACCATGGGTAACAGCTCTTTAAATGTTTTGAAGAATTTGTATTAAAAATAGTTCTCCTGTTCCTGCAAACAATCCCTAAAGAAAAAAACACACTGCTTTGCCAAATTAAGAACATCCTTGGTGACATTACCTTCAAACTGCTCTTAGTAGCTCCCCGCTTTGGAGCAAGGATGTGGTATGTGCTAGGGAATGGCCTTTGGGTGTGGGAGGTGCTTCAGCTGCCCTTGCACAAAACTAGCCCAGTAGAATACAATTTGCTTTTGAAAAGTTGTCATCTAAACGTGCTCTGTCTAAACTTTGGCTTTCAGGGTTAAATTTCTCAATTACTGTGTCCAAAACAAGCATAATCCAACCTGGTCTAAGGAAGACTTCTCCTTCAATTGCATCTGTGGAGTGGTGCCCCCTGTCACAGTCTATGCTCAGAGCTTTATGTGTTTGTGGTCTTTCTCTCCCACTTCCAGCCTGCATTCCCAGGCTGTGGTGGATGACACAAAGCATTCAGCAGTTTTTTTCACTTTACTACAGTTACTGCACTGCAGTTCTGACAGTGCCACTTAACCTGTGACCAGCTGTCCACAGCAGTCCAGACAAATGTTCTGGCTGATCGAAGGGATGGCTCACGGCAGGAACAGGCAGCTGGGAGGGCAAGATGTGTGCAACACAATACTGCCACCAAACACATCCTGTTATCAAATCATGGTCTGGGACTAAATGGAGGGAGCAGGCGACTGGGAAACTTGGACTTGTTGAAACCAACAAGGAAGAAAAGGCTTTCCTAGACAAGGAGCACAGGAGAGAACTTTGCATTATGATTTGCCTGACACATTCAACTTCAGTCTCAAAATCAGTGCGTTTTAGTGCATGACAGCAGGCTCTTTTCTCCTTTACTTCTGTGCCATTAGAAAAGGAAAATTTATAGGGTACATTCCTATCCCTTCTCATCTCTGCATAATTATTTTATTAAAGCAGGACTGAGTGAAAGAACACTACATAATCTTCTTTCTGCTGTGAGCCAAAGAGTGGACTATACTTGTACAACAAAACACACACAACAGCAGGAAAAATCCCCTCTCTGTGTGCAGGCTTTTCAGTGCAAGCTACTTGTTGTTTATTATGGAATTTCCAACTGAATGACACACAGGAGACGAAAGTGGGACTTACATGATTCTTCTGATCCCTCCAGATCAGTCTGTGTGTGCTCAGCAGTAAAACTCCACTATCGAATTTCACCTGGACAGGAAAAATAAAACGGATCAACAACAAACTGAACCAGTAAGTTACATAAATACTGATCTTGGAAACATTACACCTAACCACAACACAGCAATCAGATTTAACAAGCCAGTATTTTGAGAACACTCCCTTTTTTTCAGATGACAAAATACATGAAGTTTAGAAAAACAGTATAAAAGGATTAGATGGATAAACACAAACTTCCTTTTTCAAGTGTAAAAACTTTCCCCCTGGAAATCCTGAGGGATCCTCCCTCCATATACCCTGCAAGATTTACAAAAGTTCTTAAATGTATTTTATACAGGGCTATTGGCTTTGGAACATTCATTATATGCTGACAAAGAAGGTAAAAGTTATGCAAAAAAAGCAAAGGAACCTAATAAATAGATGCTGCACAGAGTCTGAAATCTTCCATCCTATCACACAGGAGTACTGCTTCTATCTGTGTTGCTGTTGAAAAGCTCCTTACTTATCAGACAGCAAACAGTACCTGGAAAATCTGCATTAGCAAATTGCTTCCTGCTTGTAAAATCTGAGGCATGTTTTCACAGCTTTTTGTGAGGACATGCAATTACTATGGTGTGGGAAAATGGAGAGATGAAGAGTCAGTCCAGCAGTGAAGTGAAACAATAAGCAGGATGGCTCAGAAAAGAGTAGAGAGTACATCAGCACCCTTGACGACCAGGGCTCAAGAGCATTTTACACCTACCAGGAAGACTCAAGTGTGAATTGTGCATCATGCCCTGTACCACACCAAAGCCAGGGCTCAGTCCCGTACAGGAGTGACAGCCCAAGCAGTGGGCAGTGCTTTGTGACAGTGACACTGCCTACACGCACCCTGTGGGGGTCCCAACCCTCACTCCATGTCACACACACTGTACAAGGCCTTTCTCACAGAATCGCAGAACCAATTAAGTTGGAAAAAACTTCTGAGATCATCGGGTCCAACCTATGACCCAACAGCCTCATGTCAACCAGACCATGGCCTTGAGTGCCATGGCCAGTCCTTCCTTAAACACCTCCAGGGACGGTGACTCCACCACCTCCCAGAGCAGTCCATTCTAATATCTAATCTCCCTTTCTATCAAGAAATTGTTCCTAATGGCCAACCTAAACCAGCTCCCGTCACCTTCTCCTCTCCGTCGCTGAGGCGCACGCCGCGCTGCTGGACCACCAGCGTCTCTCCCAGCTCCAGCAGCCCGGTGGTCCACGAGAACCTGTCCATGGCTGCCCTTCCCCTCCCGCACCGGNCCACTTTTCCTGTCACTTGTTGCCTGGGAGACCGACCCCGACCTGGCTCCACCCTCCTTTCAGGCAGCTGCAGAGAGCATTAAGATCCCACCAGAGCCTGCTCTTCTCCCGGCTAAACAATCGCAGCCCCTTCAACTGCTCTAAGATTTGTGCTCCAGACCCTTCCCCAGCTCCGCTGCCCTTCTCTGGATCTGCTCCAGCACCTCAATGTCTGTCCTGAACTGAGGGGCCCAGAACTGAACACAGGATTCGGGACGCGGCCTCACCAGTGCTGAGTGCAAGGG